>JABAKD010000021.1:512500-660000 GCA_012845835.1 Undaria pinnatifida
CCACGCACTCGCATGTTGGGAATGTTTCGTTCGGTATTGGGACCGGGTCACGCGCGCCAAGACATCCCTAAAACGTCCAGACGCAGCTCCCCTCCTGTTCAAATATGCCCACAACATCCACCTACAACGCCAAACCTTATGTGGCCTACGACAGCTTTCGGCCCCGACCAAACTCTCAACCCTCAAGAGCAGTGTTAGTTATCGTCCTCCACTGAGTTTGGGGCTGATCCGGCTTCACGGCGCAGAGCTTGGTCATGGTGAATATGATGCACTCACTCAATGAATCAGTGTGGGGGGGTGACAACTTACATGTCCCCGTGCGGGGAAGAAACCCATCCATTTTGAAGACATTTTTTTTTTCATTTTCTACAGGCATCAACACATGTGGGTTGGGTTGGGTTGGGTTGGGTTGGGTTGGGTTGGGTTGGGTTGGGTTGGGTTGGGTTGGGTTGGGTTGGGTTGGGTTGGGTTGGGTTCGGTTCTATTCGGTTCGGTTCGGTTCGGTACCGTTCGGTTCGGTTCGGTTCGGTTCGGTTCGGTTCGGTTCGGTTCGGTTCGGTTCGGTTCGGTTCGGTTCGGTTCGGTTCGGTTCGGTTCGGTTCGGTTCGGTTCGGTTCGGTTCGGTTCGGTTCGGTTCGGGCCAGGAGGTGTTCAAATCTCACGGGCTGGGTCGGATCAACCCGACCCTAACCCGATCCACGACAAGCGATCGGACCCGAGAAAACCCTGGTCACTCCGAGAAAAAACGAGTTTCTCATTAAGAATGTGCAAAAAATAGGAGCCGCTGTCGAATTTCCTGAAGCGTCCGCCAAACGCCAACGCACACAACTTGCCGGCAGCTGGTTACAAATATCAAATGTCCAATGTCAAACATCAAACATCAAACATCAAAATATGAAAGATGAACGATAAAAGACGAAAGATGGAAAACAAGCATCGAATGTCCTGCTGCGCTAAATCCAACTGATAGCCAAAGCTATACTATCTTTAAGGCGCATGCTACTAATAGTATAGTAATACTACTAACACTACTAACAGTACGGTAGAGGTGCATCATTTTTTGTTCCGAGGCTCTTAACCTAATGGGGAGCCCTATAACCTCGTTAAAAAAACTGATTTGGGGGAAAAACCAAAAGTTGCTACCCCATGAACAATGCTCCTTCCCTAGGTATTCAATGAACATTATCGGATGAAAAACCCCACATGTAACCTAGAGGTACACAACGTTGAATCATGCAAACAAAGAATGTCGTATCATTTTTTTTTTCCCGGCGATTTTGGGTTAACCCTTTTAGAGCCCCCAATCCCCTCCCCACACTAAATCCAAGTAATTTTGTCCCCAAAACGGGTTTCCAGTGGTGAAGGGGTTAAGGAGCCCCGTCATCCAGAAAACATTTCTGACCAATAAGAGACGATTACTAGAGTTCGCGAACCGAACCAAGAATAATACTCCGAGTATGTCCTTTGTTCAGAGAGGTATCTACGTACTTCGAGCTTTGGTTCACATGTGGTTGAAGAATTGACGTTGATTGCAGTAGCATGGCAGTGTTTGGCTGACCGCATCAGTGGCAATACCAAGTGCATACAGCACGGGACGCTGCTGGCAGACTGGTGCAACACGCGAGCAGACAGTGTGCTGTTGCTCCCGTAGTAGCCGCCCAGCACCTGCTGGGCCAGATATTCGTGATTTCTACCGCTATCGGCCAACGCGCCTTTTAAATTTCCAAAGGCAGCGAGCGCCAAAACCTGGGGACTCCTTATGGAGCTGGTTGAACGCGGGTGGGACAGGAAAAAGAAACCCCGGTGTTTTAGCATTGGAGTCTTGTTTGTTGTGAGGACAAAATCTTTGGAATTGGACTATAAATAGCCTGCCGCGCAAGTTCCTGCTAGAAGCGAAAGCTATATTTTATCTATACTGGAGAACGCGAGTCTTTAATTCACACAGAAATCGCAAAAAAGAAAAGCCCCCCCTGTGGAGCTGACTGATTAAAACCGGCTTCTTCGTAATACCACCGACCGCCGACCGACCGAGAGGTGTAAACACAGGAGGTAGAACACTATCATCTCCTTCCGCAAAAAAAAAACTGAAAAAGGGAGTTTTCCGGTATATATGGGGGCATTTTCCACAAGGGGCTAGTTGTAAATTTCCGCGAACGCCAAGAATTTTGCGATTGGCGTGTGCTTTCGCGAATGGCGCGGGGGTTTGCGAACGCGAGCGTACGTGCAACGTTCAACATGCAGACTTGCTATAAGAGAGTTTGCGATAACCAACCTCACTTGGGTTGGAAATACAATAACGAAATAGTAAAACGCCAAACGAAACCTGATTGGGTGTTATTCAATTTACCATGACCTGTGTTGATTGAAAGTTTATCTCGACCAACGCGACCCAAAAAAAACACGCTTTGAGGGCTGTGGATAAAACAGGGCCATTCTGGCCGTTTTTTAGTTGGTATATTTTTCGTGGGTTGGGCTCGTTGGTCTCGGATTATGAATGACATTTGCCGGTTTCAATACTATTAATACATATATTTATATACGTTTAACCAACCATGGTTGGCATCCCACAAACACCATATTAATACCAAGGCTGTTCACGGGTCATGGCCCGGTCCGCGGATCGGGCCAGGATGTTTTTTCAACACCTCGTGGGCCGGGTCGAGTCCGGTCAGGAGGTGCTTGAAACCTTGCGCGTCCGATCAGGTTGGGTCAGGAGGATATCAAATCTAACGTGTCGTGTCGTGTCGTGTCGTGTCGTGTCGTGTCGTGTCGTGTCGTGTCGTGTCGGGTCGGGTCGGGTCGGGTCGGGTCGGGTTGGGTCGGGTCGGGTCGGGTCGGGTCACCTTGCCCCGATCTGACCCGCGACCCGCGACCCCCCCCACCCGCTTGAGAAACCCCTATTACACTCTTTTGGGGCTTCAGAGGGAAAAGTTGATCACCAAAACCGACGATTGCATCATCCTTCACGCGAACCAACCCGACGTGCTAGATTACCTTACGGCGGTTTTCCAGTCGAAGTCCGGTGCAAGCACTTGCAAGACACGCGCACAGCTGGCACTACTGCCGTGTGCTGCATTAAAAAAAAATAAAAAAATGAAAAAATACACTTCAATTGTGAGATCGACCAATATATATATATATATATCAAAACTCAGCTTTGCAAGCTGCGTGTGATCAGTGTTACTTCGATCGCGCGTGTTACGGGGCGTGTACCCTCGTGAAGGATACAGGTAGGTGACTCCCCTGCTAATACCAGGGTCAACGGGACTACTAAGACATTCAACCTTGCTCTGCACACGGAAACTGTATAACCCGTATTGAGGGGGACAAAACCAGACATCTGTGAAATTCAGTATGCATGAAACAGTAAGTGTTATAGTGTAGATTAGCTTTTGGAGTGGGCTACTCGGGTCTACCCCTCGCTACTGTTCCAAAGTGATCTCTCTTCTGCTCTTGATGTAATGCAAAGGCACACTCACTCACCTGCATTGATACTTTGTGTTACCGCTGTATGTTACCTGAAACTTGGGAGTCAGTTCCTACATCTATGTCTGACGACGCCAACTACTGCCTTTTCCACACTTTGGACAAGTGCTACCATAGGGGTGGCCTTAGTTTGACTTCAACATACGATGGGGGTGGCACTTTTTGGCTAAAACGTACGATAGGGGCGGCCTTTTTGGGCTAAAACATACGATAGGGATGGCGTATTTTTTGGCTAAAACATGCGCAGGGGTGGCCTTAAATTTAGGCAAAAAATACGATAGGGGAATAACTTTTTGGCGAAAACATACGATAGGGGTGGCGCTTTTTGGCAAAAACATACGATAGGGGTGTCACTTTTTGGCTAAAACGTGAGATAGGGGTGGCCGTTTGGGCTAAAACATATGATAGAGGTGGCATGTTTCGGCAAAAACATACGATAGGAATGACATTTTTTAGCCAAAACATACGATAGGGATGGCACTTTTTGGCAAAAATTTACGATGGGGATGGCCCATTTTGGCTAAAACACTCGATAGGGGTGGCACTTTTTGGCCAAAACACACGATGGGGATGGCACTTTTTTGGCTAAAACATACGATAGGGGTGGCACTTTTCGGCCAAAACATACGATAATGGTGGCACTTTTTTTCCTGGAACACGCTTCCGATTGACGGAGCTCCGGAACTCAATATCGCAGGGCTGTTAACAGGTCGGATCACTTCTCACGGGTCGGATCGTGTCAGCATGACCCGACCCGACCCCAGCCCGTGAGATTTGAAAGCCTCCCGACCCGACCCGACCCGACCCGACCCGATCCTATCCAACCCTATCCGACCCGTGAAATTGGCAACACCCTCTGATCCAACCGGACTGGACCCAGGAGGTTTTGAAAGCCTCGTGATCCGGCCCGCGGGCCGTGTCATGACCCGTGGAGAGCACTGCAACGTCTTTGAACGGCTTTTCTTGTTTCGCAAATATGAATAGCTGTGTAGCTAT
The DNA here is from genome assembly GCA_012845835.1 of Undaria pinnatifida. Lineage (NCBI taxonomy): Eukaryota > Phaeophyceae > Laminariales > Alariaceae > Undaria > Undaria pinnatifida. The sequence goes on from JABAKD010000021.1 coordinate 516,983, forward strand.
TAATAGTAGCTAGGCCATGCATAGACTTGCTCATCGGGGCACACCCTCACTTTTTCAGAAATCAAGTGCCTCGGAGGTAAAAAGCTCCTGAAACCCCTTCAGAGTCCCTGACTCCCTCTCTATTACCAATTCCAAGTAATTTGTCCCCCCCCAAAGGGTTTCCAGAGGTAAAGGCGTTAAGTTAAGAGCGTTGGAAGCATTAGGAGCCACTTCTATCGTAACATGGGCCACCTTCCATTTCTACTATGCGCGAACCTTCCATCTCTGCTACCTGGTATGCGCAAACCTTCCACCTCCAATACGAGCGAATAGGGTTTCCATTTTCCGACGGCGTCAACAACTACGGGCTATTGTAGGGGCTCCTTTCCAGCTTCGTGTGCCGGATTTTCCATATCCCGCCCGACGACCGGAACCTCCGGTGTGTCCGAAAGATAATCGTTTGTAGAAAACACTGGTAATGACGTGCAACCTCGAATATGTTTTGTTGGGTTGGGTTGGGTTGGGTTGGGTTGGGTTGGGTTGGGTTGGGTTGGGTTGGGTTGGGTTGGGCTGAGTTTGGTTTGGTTTGATTTGGTTGGGTTTCGTTTGGTTGGGTTGGGTTGGGTTGGGTCTTTGCTGTTTCCCATCAACGCACACATTTTAGATTAGAATGCAAAATCACACAAGCGCGAGTTCATAGCGAGAGCTTTAGCGTGATGGATTTTTGAGTCGCGAAACTACAAAACGAGTCTGTTTAGTCCATGGACGAGGAGTTAGACGAAGACCCTTCTTCTGCTAAAGGCGACGACACAGACCGCTGACGGGAGAGTGATGTTTCGACGCTACGACAGAGTGCTGCGAACTGAACGCGGCTCTTACTTTAGCCTGTCGCGCCAGAAAGAGAGCGCAGTATGTTCGTGTTTTCTAGCGGTGTACTGGTACAGTATTGTTTTTTATCTTTCGTTTGGCCTTCTACTTGTCGACATTGTTGTATTCACTAAAAGCTATAATAATTTCGTTTCGACGCGTGCTACGATTGAGGCATTACGGTGTACCACTTTTTTTTTTTTTTTTTTTTTTATCCTCCGGCGGATGGGGCAAAATAAAGCTTAAGCTCACCACACTTCCACGTATTTTCATACGCGTCGTGTGTCGATTTAACTCAATTGCCTTCGCAACCCAACGCTAGCTGGCGCACCCTTCGGATCCCACTATAGCGATAGCGTGAGCTGTCCCTATCAGTGGTCCTCGTTACAACCCCGGCAGCGCAAGCTGCCGTTGTATACGGCTGCGTCTTTATGTCGACCCGGCCTGTCCCCTGAGGGTCAGGTTCGGTGGAGATAGCCATCCGGAATGTCATCTTTCCGGGAAATGTGGGACTTGCGGAAGCTCACCCACTACCACTACTTTTAGGCCCCTCGCCCCAAAATCGTCAGACTGGCATTCTTCTTCACACGCACAAGAACGTTTGCGGTGTACCTAGGCCATGTGTTAGCTAATCGGATCGCACTTTCAGCTTGCTCTGAATCGGTATTAGCGCGAGGCGCAGGGCTCCTTCACCCGAGATGGGGACAAAACACTTCCACCTCGAATGCTACTACTGTTTGTAGGGTCATTTTGGGGGTCGAAAATGGGTTAAGGGAAGAGCCCCAAAAAAAACAAAAAAAAGGTACACCTCTACGTGCCGTGTCTATGAATGGCCGGTGTTACTCGTCGGATTAATTGCTGGGTGGATATTTTTTTTCAAGGTTTTTCATGGGTGATGATCTGACCCAGACCGGCCTGGGCAGTGTGCAAAGTCTCGCGGGTCGAGTCGGGTCGGTTCACCAAGTGTTTGGAATGCCTCGGGTTGTGTCGGATCACCCTGGCCCAATCCAACCCACGAGAATGGACACCTTGGCCCGGTCTGACCCGCGAGAATTGACCCGACCCGTGACATGCCCTATTGTTTTTTTTCCTTTGGTGTTCGATTGTTTCCCTCGTCTTTTCTAGTTGCGACACACCCGGGGTTTCAAGCCAACCATGTTCCGAAGGGGAAGCTTGTAATTGAACTATACTACAGAGAAATCTACAAGGTATATGAATGAGCGTCAAAAACGATACTTTCGCGATTTTTTTGTGGGCCATCGTTCACTTAAAACCTGCTTTTGATGACGCATGCAGTTAAAATGCTCCAAGATTGCTTAAAACTTCACTACCGAACAGCCGACACGTCTCACCAGCTTTCAGCACATCGACAAACAGCCCGAAACATGCCACCAGTTTTCACCAAAACCACCGAATAGCTTGACACTTATCGGCAACAGCCGTCAACAGATAGAGTGGAACGTCAGCACAGCAGTTTCGCAGTTTTTTTTCAAGGTCCTCCGGCGTATGAGGAACCACACTTCCACGTCGTGTGCCAATTTAACTCAATTGCACTCGCACCCCAGCGCTATGATAGGGTATGTGTCCTTCAGTTCCCGTGGTACCGACAGCGAGAGGTGTCCCTACCGTACTCAGCATTCTACGTCAGCACAGTAACGTTTCAATGCGCAAGACTCCACCCAATCACTGCTGCTATATATCGTGCGCTGTTCGTAGGCGATGTTGGAGTGACAAGCTGCTGCCGCTGCCGCCGTGACATTGCTATACCCCTGCGGCTGTACTGCTGCTGTGTCGTTGCTGCTTTCTGTACGGCTCTGGTACCTAAACTACTGCAGCTGTTGTGTATGGCGGCATGCTAATCGATTTACGTCCTCAAGCATTCCAGCCGCACGTCGCGATTGCTTTAAGTTTGGCGGTGTGTATGTAGTACATAAGTAGCAGTAATAGTCGTAGTATTAATAGTAGAGCAGAAGTAATAGTAGTAGTCGCAGTAGTAGTAATAGTAGTATAGTGGTAGTAGACGGTGCTACAAGTATCATTCCGAAAGTATCACTCGCTGCGTGCTGTGCTTCTCCCTTTCTACTACGTATGTTATTTTCGTTTTCTTTCTTTATTATCGTTTTCTGTTCCCTTCTCTTCTTTTTGTCGCAAAGATAGTCTGGTATGTTGGCTTGATTTTCTTTTTTTTGCCCGCGTGTTCATTGCGGTTCATTGCGTGGCCATATCACCCCGTGGTTGCTGTATTTGTAACTTGTATCTCTGTCTCGTAGTTTATGACCACAAATCTCGTCTTTCTATTATAGGAGGCATCGGCACGAAAACTGGTTGTACTGGATGTAGATGGGTGGACATACCAGTTTAGTCTGAAGAACACACGTATTGTCTGTTGCTTAATTTGTTACTATTAATAAATGCTACCTCGGCAAACGACCGCGGTGACGGGGGCACAAAAAAATAAACCTCATGAATCGCATGGGTAGGGGCAGCAAGCAGCTATGAATGAGAGACGAAAAACTCCAAGCTCGCTTGCACCAAGAACGCGCTGCTTCTTCTGTTTCTACATATCACCATCCCTCTTATCGTCTTCCGTCTAACTGTGCGCCTACTACTAGAAAGATCCTACTATTAATAGTGTCGTCGTAGATATCCCGAGTGAAGTGGCACTGCTGTCGTAGCGTCGACCCATAGTCAAGGAAAGAGCCCTGTATAACAAGCCGTTTTTTCTTGTGGAGAACCGAGCAGAGAAACCTCGGGTTAGTCATGAAAACGTTTCTCGCCTCAGCGCTCCTCTTGACGCTCGGGGTAGAATCTTATCAAATTATGCTAACAGCACCAGATGTGAGTTCGACAATTAGACTATAGGGTCGATACTAATCTCTGCAAGCTGCGCAATACACCGGTCGCCCATTTTTAGTAGCTTGTCATAAGTCAAAACCTAATCAACATGTAGTAATAATGGACACTAATTCTGCAATGAACCATCATGATGACATCAACGTGTTAAGTGGCATGAAAATGACTGTCTATTGCAGTAAGAAATACATAATGACTGTCACCCTCGACTGACTGTCACCCTCCCCCCCCAACCCATCCCAACCCCACCCCCTCGAACACTCCACCCTCTCTTTACTCACTGATTGTACGAATTACCCCAGGATATACATGATAAACTGATGTATTATTTCCAAAAATGTCACATTTATCCCCTCAAAATAATGTATAGTTTCCAGGCACATATTGAGCTGCCCCCCCCCCCCCCCCCCCCCCCCCCTCCCGCCCCCAATAATATACTGGTGCCAAAACCGTCAGATTTATCCCCTCGAAAGGATTTATAGCTTACATGCACAAATTGCCCCTTTCCCCCCCCCCCCCCCGCCCCCCTCCAAACCCGCTCGCTTTTGATCAAAACCAGGCCCCCCTTTCCCTTCACAGCTGTCAGATTTTGTCCCCCTCAGAAACGGGTTTTATAGTTTCCGCGCACAGACTGACTAAAATCATCCTGTTGACCCTGATAGCTACACTGTAGTTGTAAGGGGAGTCGCCGACCTATATCCTTAATGAGGACACACAACTCGTAATGCGCGCGATCGGAGTATCACACACAGCTTGCAAAGATGAGTTTCGACGAAATCTTCGATCTCACAGCTGGAGTGTATTTTAATTTTTTTAATAATGTCACACTATTAATAATGATAATGTTGATTTATTGAGTTACATCGTTTTTCTCACAATTAAGTCGAAAACATAACAATGCATCCTTTATTATCATCGTTATTAATGTTATTGTCGTGTGCTTCTTTCAATATATCCATACCGAATGACGCAGTTGTATGATATACGATACCGACCCTTCTACGAACCGTTCCCGAAACGTGTACTCAACCTATGATACGTTCCTGATACGTATATCCATCTTGCGTCGCCCCCCTTCGCTTCACCTTATATCTGATACGTAGAGCCACGCCCCGAAAGGACACCTTGTATACGAAGTATTATGCAAATCGATGATGATCTTGTTCCAAATAAAACAAGAAATACTTCGTATAGCATGGGCAAAACCTCCCGACTGAATACCAGGTATGCATGCGATGTATCTCTCTGCCGCTTACACACAAGAGTAGTTTGCTACCACATTAGTATAGTAGAGCTTATTCGGTTCAGGACACGTAGCGAGATGAGAATATAACAACGGCCGGCTGATACCCGGCTGCTGTGCGCTGTGCGTGGTTCAGCAGGTGTGGTTCATGCTATCTGTGGTTATTCTGTGGTTCAGTCGGTACGGCGGTGCACCTGTAACCAAAGCACAAGCACAAGCCGATGCACCATATCACTGAACCACAAGTAGTCAACAAACCGAACGATCATAGTCTAGACTACAGCTTCAGACTAGATTGCTGAGCACCGTTACGTACGTCGGAGCTCTATGTACTGATGTTATTTCAGTACGAGTAGTTACTCTTTGGTTCAGCGACTTTAGTGCATATTTTAAAGAAGGACATGTCGGTGTTAAATATGCACCATAACCACCGGACCGGACCACAGCCTTCCGCAAATGAGCTGCTGCTGTTGTTGTTGTTGTTGTTGTTGTCGGCTAGTCTGCGAGGCAGGACACCGAGCCACCGAGCCACGAATCTCTACACAGGCCCGCCGGAATCAACGTGAAACCAAACTACAACTGACCCTCAAATTCTGACATGCTGTTGACGTGACTTGCTGTTGATGAACGAAAAAGGGTGAACGTTGAGCCTTGTCTACCCCCTTTAGGGACCCACCGCACACTAACCAAGCGATCTAACCAAGCGTCTACTAGCACTATCGGAAGACCGTATACTACCGCAGCAGTACCACAACGATTACCATGCTGCACGGTGTCCCGTCACCCAGCTCTTTCCATTGCAGATTTTAATAGGACGCACCCCCTACCCTACCCCACAGGTATACTTCGAAGTATACCCCAGAAGCCCCCTTTGCTTCGCGTGGCCATTGCGATCGTTGAGATGATCATACCGTGGGTACCCCGATTCAAGAGCGCCCCGTAACAAGCCGACGCAAGCGCTCTTAAGTAAACATGGCTCTTGTCTGCAGTGAGAAAATACAGCTGTTGGTACAGGCGGGACATGCCGATTTGACCGAACGCTCATATCCTGGGAGCTCTTATATCGGGGTATCCACTGTACAACCATTTCGACACATTTTTGCTCTGAAGCCCTTAGAGGCAGGCTACAAAGTACAGCAGTAGTGCGGGTTCCCCAACAAGGCGGTCTGAGTAAGGCGGTATTCCTATATAAGGCGGTCGAAATCGATTGGCACGACTGGGGTGTTGCACTCATAGCCTGGATTGATTAGTGCGGCTTCCCCCGAAAAGGCGGTCACATTGCTCTCTATACCATACCACACGTCCGCCTTACTGGGGGACCCCTATGTAGTGAATACACGTATGTACAACAAGCAGTATGCGTGTGCGGAAAGGATAGACCATCGACTAACCGGGTTTTTGAACTCGTCCTGATGACCCTGGTACATGCTACCGCCTAGGGGAGTCACCGCCGACGCATACGCTTCACAAGGGCATACGCCCCCGAACAAGCACGCGCACGCGAGAACGAAGCATGACATCACACGCATCAGCTTGCAACGAAAGGCGGTGTGTTTATAAAAAAAAGCTAGATCAGTAGACTAGCCGTTATCACAGCTTCCCCGATTCCAATACTTGGTCTTACTTTGGATTGCCTGCTCCATCCCCCTCGATGGCGCAGTGTCAGACACTGCTGTCAGACACTGCTGTCACCCGATACTGCGGTACCGCTACCACCGCGCCGGTGTACGAGTTCTTGCTGAACCGGTTTCGCCGGTTCAGCCCTTTCTTCGTCCCCTTTTCTTCCCCCCTTTTGATTTGTTGCCTTTTCTGTTTCCTTTTGGGTACAAGTACCCTTGGGGGCTATTGAGACAACGACGTCGGTGTGGACACCACCGTCGGAGGTTCAGTAAGTAGAGGACAAGCCAGGCAACAACGCTCCTGACCCTGTAGAAGTTGCATTCGGAACCCAGTTCGGGTGCTTCCCCGACGCCGGCTGGGCGGTGTCATCATCTGCTATATTTAGGCTCGTTTTCGTACTGGGTATGGGGGTGATGATGACGGTGTGTTTACCACGGTCCTCAGAAACCAGAAACAGTGCGCAGGTGATAGTAGACCATGTGGCAATGCTTCTACTCCTACAGCAGGGTCATTCGAAACCTAGTATGCTTGCGGCTCCCGACGTTGGTTGGATGGCGCCATCTGCGTCGTTGCTTGTTGCTGGCAGTCTGTTGTGCTTTGTTTTTCGTTTTTCAACACGCCGTCCTGTTTCCCTCTTTTTTCCGATCGTTTTTCTGTTTTAGCGTTTTTATTTTTTTTTTCTCTCTTCTTTTACCTTCTTGACTTATTTTTGTCCTTTTTTTCGCAAACTGTCTGGTGTGCTTGCTGGCTTACATTTCTTTTTGTTTTTGCATGCGTGTTCATTGCGGTTGGCATTGCATCGCCAAGAATAACCTTGCTGTGTATGCAATGTGTATCTCTGCCTCGCACCTGTGGTATTAATATGAATAGCTTGTGACCACAGCAGTAGTAGTGAGCTCGTCTCGTAGGAGGCCTGGGCACGGACACCGGTTGTGCTGGATGTATGGGTGATGGGTGATAACATGATGACTTCAAAGTGAAGAACACCCACACTACTATTATTAATAGTAGGCAACAATTCCACCGCTGTTACTATATGAGTTTCAATGAGGGTAGACGAAGCAATAACAAGCCTCAATAGCGGCAGCAGTCTAGAGTAGGTTTCTGATTTCTGTGAATCCCAGACCAATCCCCCCCCCCCCCAAGTCAGGCCAAAGGCGAAGACGCCATTTGGTTTGGCTTTCTGTACTCTTGTCCAACTGTGTGGTGCTGTTCGACAACAAGCAGAGTGCAGACGCCTAGCGACACGCCCATGAATACATCTCGACCATTAATAGACCTTTCCAAAGCCAGCGTTTTCGTTGAGTGTTGTTACCTGTGATGCCCTTGATAAAACCCTTTAGGCGCCCTGGTACATAGACTACAGCAACAAAAAAGCGACGATTGATTGCGGTATATTCAAGCGTCTACCAGTAGTAGTCTACACGCGTATCATAGCGTGAGCGCCCGTCCGGTACGAGCGTTTGCGTTGTTGTCGTCGGACGCCAACTGCATAATTCGCCAATCAGCAGTGGCCGATGCCGTATTCGTCAATTTTCGTCGCCAATTTTTCCCTCTCAAGTTTCAAACGGGATACATAAGAAGGACAAAATTGCAACACACCTCGCTCGAACAGATCGCGATTTAGATATTCTATTACTAGATCCTATACGACTTCTTGCTGGTATGAGACTCTTGCCGGTATGAGACGTTATAGCAAGAGCTGTGCCTGTGAGCTACCAGGTACCCAACAGACCCCCTCCCGCAAACATGTGCGCAAGAGCTTGTAAAGATGAGTGTTGACCCGAAATTCGGCGAATTCACAGCTCACGTCCTGAAAATATTTTTATAAAATCCCGCACGCCAAACATTATTATCAATATCGTGCGTTGTTCCGGGACACGCTCGCCCCCAAAGATCTACAGTAGATTATCCGATCTGTTCGATCGAGGTGCGCAGAACTACTGCGACTGAATCCGTCCCTGTGTTACCTTAGGTGTTACCGGTGGGCGGCAGCTGCAAGCCGAAGGCACCGCTTATGATATTCATACTCTGTACGAATGAGACGGTTTGGGATTTTCGAGGTTCGTTCTGTCGTATATTACACTTGGTATATTATAATCAGGATAATCTCAATCGATGCAGTCGACAAGAGCCCCTCCCACTTACCAGGTACACCCCAAGCGTACGCCCGAGTAAGACACACGGCAGCCATCGATGTCGTGGTGGCGGGGGTTATGGGCACTCGGCATGTGTCTGAGGTCTGGGGTGAGTTGTTGCTCCTTGTTGCGTCCTCTGTTTTCCCCGACCATGATGCCGCATGGCACGATGCAATGCCAAGCGCCCACTGCACTGGTATGCACGCATGTACCCACAGCAGCAGCTCGAAAAAAGATCAACAACGATATCCCGATATCCAACACGACGAGGAAATTCGGAAATTCTAAACCAACGCGGAAAATTTGCAACACAGGTCCTGCTTACGAGGTCGGAGCCGCCGGCTCACCTGGACCACGCGTGCCACAGAGCGGAGTGCGACGGAAAGGTTTGCCATCTTGGTCGGGGATAGCTTCTGAGATGTTCTTGAGAGCTCTGTAGTCTTCTGTCTTGTGTGTTGTGTTCATATTGGTTCGGAGGTTCGAGCTCGCGAGCCGTAAGCCACATTCGAATGCGAGGGTTTATAAAGAAAATGTGGCGGTTTCAACGGATGAGTATTCTGCTTGCGACCCCGAAATGAAAACCAAGCCAAAGCATCTCCTCTCATCATCCACGGCGAGTCGCTCCGCGCTTGTGACCCTTCTCGGAGCCTGCTTGGAGCTGAATACACGGAGTTGCGGCGGCACCACTCGCGATCGGAAAAGGAGGCGAAGGATCCTCCCCGGTGGGCGTTTTGGGGGACCTCTTTCGTGAAATACCGAAGCAAGGGCTGACAGGTGGCTGACGGAATTCGTACATAGGGTTAAAAAACTTCGCTAGAAGGGCGTTCTCTCGTGTCGTGTCGCGTGTCGGGCCCCAGCTCGCGTCGGGCGCACGAGATTCCGACTTCCCTACGTGGAACTAGTAGATATTAATGTCATTGGTTCGATGCCGGCTTGTCGGTGTTGCTGCTGTATTCTTTTTGAAGTGCGAGGATTCCGTTTGCTGTTGTTTGTTTTTATCTCCGTTTTTTCTTCGCCTACAAGACCTACACAAAAACAAACGCTTGGCTGTTGGTTTTGAACGTGGAAGTTTGATCGTCACATCTGTCACGTTCAAAAGCCCCGCATTCCTTGGCGGCAAATTGTGGTTGACATTTCATGGCCAAACCACCCTCTGCTGCATTTGCAATGCTGAATGTGTATCTCGGTCTGGTAGGTTCAGGTTTGTGATCACACAGAGCAGGGCTCGTCTCTCTAGAAGACATCAGCACGGACACTCGTAGTGCTGGATGCAGATGGGTGGTTGGAACTATCAGTTTAATGTTCAGAACACACACACGCAAACACCAACAAACACCCACACCACCATTGCCCCCCACCCGTCTCCCATCCTGCCCGAACTGTGCTTGGCTTGGCTTGGCTGTAGCACGGTGTTGAATCCCAACATCGTGAGGGCGGGCTGTTCTGCTGAAAACGACCTTTGCAGGTACGCGCCCCCCCCCCCCACACACCCGGCGGTTGCCTTGCCTCACGTTGACTTGCCTTGCGCGAACTACGCCGGTAAAAATCCGTAAATTGGTAACTTCGTAACAGTTCAGGAAAATTCAATATTCGACTTGAAACTAGTGTGGGTTTCGGTTATGATCGTACCTGCCCTCTTTTTCTGCTATATTTCTTGCCGCACGTGAGGCCTCAACAAGCACGCACAGCTCAGCCCGAGACTGCCTACAAGCAGGACTCGTAAGTATGCCAGCATTAGAGGCAATATGTACCACGACAGCATTATGCTGCGATTACAGCACGTGACAGCTGCCTCCACCATTACAGAAAGGACTACATACCTATTGACGGTGTTTGGCACGCGTTGTTTTGCCTCGTACTGGACCCTTCTGGCGTTTGCCGGAGCAATTGATCCAACAGCACAGTCCGTTCCTTGCGGCTGTGAGCTGGCCGGCGTGTAGCGCGGTCGGAACGGGTACAAAGTTACCGTGTAAACTCCCCCTCGTGCGGTTTCCGAAGCTGATTTTCTCGACTTCGGGGACAATGCACGCGCCGAGCGATGTGTCTATGGCAAGATCTGGACGAGGTCTTTCGCCAAAGCCAGCGTTTTCGATGTGTATGTTCCCCTTTGGTTCGGAGACAACCGGCTCTCAAATTCGTGGTATGTGTTGGGTAGCTACGCGCGTACGTACCAGACACGTGCTCATTCCTTACAGTAGGCGTCAGGCGGTTTCGTGTGTGTGTGGAGACGTGGAATTTGGAAATTGGAGCCGTTAGAGTTTACAGCAGTTCAAGCGTCTTGGCGTGCCGACCCGGCGTTGCTTTGCTGGGCTTGGCTGGTTTAATGTTTTTTCGGTACCAGGTACGAGTGTGCAGCAGTATGTGGTTACAGCAATATGATGGACCTATGACAACGGAAGCCGATAGTTTGGCCAAAAAGGCCGACCCGGCGTTGCTTGGCTGGGCTTGGCTGGTTTGATGTTTTTTCGGTACAAGGTACAAGTTTACAGCAGTATGTGGTACAGCAATATGATGGGCCTATGACAATGGAAATCCGATTGTTTGGCCCAGAAGGCCGACCCGGCGTTGCTTGGCTGGGCTTGGCTGGTTTAATGTTTTTTCGGTACCAGGTACCAGGTACCAGGTACAAGTGTACAGTATGTGGTACAGCAATACGATAGACGTCGTATGACAATGGAAAGCCGATAGTTTGGCCAAGAAGTTTGCCAACTTTTTTTGGGGCTTATTCGCTGAAAGATTCCTGGTAACGTCGCTATGGGGAAAATATGACCAAAATGTTTTTTTTCTGGCTCGTTTTTGGGTCATGCCGTCCAACAGGTCAGTTTGTCTATTTTTCATCAAGCCTGGATCAACACGGGCCACCAAACACGATTGACCTTCGATCTCGAGATAGAGACAACCCATGGTCACTCCTATTTGTTCCGGACAAGGCCACATGAGTGTAGGTGACAGCGCTGAAGAGTTTATATCGATCCATGCCCTAGGGCGTGAGAGGTTGCTTGAGTTGTCCTGTGGTCTTCCGTCACATCCTCTCAAGATTCTGTTTTTCGCCCGTTGGGAGACGATAAGAGTTTTTGGCTCAGTTTTCTACACACCAGCCGCCAAATGTGTTTTTAACAGAAGCCTGATCGGCGCCCGCCACAAATCACCGGCCGTAGAGTGAGCACCCTACACCAAGGGGGGATGAGAGCCCCTAACGAGCTCGCCACGTTCAGAGTTCACGACGCTGTCGTTGATTTCGTCGAACGAAGTGTGTGGAGAACACGAAATTGCGCCGCGTTTTAATCCAAGATCTGCTTGAGAATTCTCAGGCGGATGTTGGTCAAGATCTCCGCGATAAATCGTTTTTTCCCAATTCCGGAAAGTTTCAAAAATATTTCTACGAAGTTGGGTCCATAGGCGACCGTTCAGGCAAAGTTTGGCTGGGATCTTCGGGAATTTCAAACTTTGGCCTTCCATTGTCACCGGTCTTACTGCTGTAGACGATTTGTCGTACCACCAAGTACAAAAGCTGTGCCAGATATGTACAAAGTTTGAGCTTCGTACCTTGTATGATTACCCGGACCAGGTACCCGAGGGTACTATCATGCGCCGTGCCGGTACACTCTTCAAAGGAGCCACCTTTACCGTACCGCTGAACTAGGATTAACAGTAGTAAAGCGGTAAACGAGCTAAGCGTGCCTTATACATGCAGTGCGTATGGCCGTTCGAAGTTGAAACGAGAATGCAAACAAAATCCCGTTGCAATTGCAGTTTGAAGCACACAGCCCCAAGATCACCTAAATAACAGCAGCACCGCGACCGCGACCAACCGGAGTGGAGTAGACTTGCCATGAAATAGGTCCCACGCTTTAGCGCCAGATTGTCCGCTTTTGTAGATGCTGGACTTGTGGAAACCGGCGCTCTACAGCTCTCGCAACGTGCAGCAGGCCGGATGCGTTCGATAGAAATATGACAACAAGAACGAAATCCCGCCGCATTCGCATCACAGCCGCAAGCGGCGAGGCCACCAAAACCACAGCAGCACAGCAGTACGGCAACCGCGGCCAACTCGAGACGGTTGGCGAGTACGTGAGTCCTTTGCTCTAGCGCAGGCTCGCCCGCTCTTATAGATGCTAGGTTTGTGGATATCGGCGCTGTGCAGGTCTCGCAAAGTATTGCACCAGTAGGACGTAAGCCGTGCGTTCGGTGAAAATGTGAAAACACCAGAAAATACCAGTAAAGAACGAAATCCCGCCGCATTCAAAGCACAAAGCCGCACGAAGATGTCGGTTGACAGACTTTTGGCCCCTCGTCCGACTGTCAGGTAGCAAACCCCTCGATAGACAGCCTCGACAATCGAAAACCAGGGGATGTTTCATCAACATATCCTATTTTGGAAAAACGCCAGGCAAAGTCACTGAAACCATTGATATTTTTCTCGGACAACGTCCAGGACGATAATCCTATGCCTACCCGAAGACTCAAAATGCGAAGCGCGCACGGACGTAGAGGGCCATATGTAGGATGTACGAGGCAGCATCGTGGACTCACTCGTGGACGCGCAACATACAAAGTGTATGGTACCAATTGATTACAGGGCACAGCAGTCAGCTACTTACTTGATTGAATCGACTCACTATTATTTCATCTAAAAAGTTACACGCTGGAGGGGTTTCCGCAGAGATATGGAGGCGTTATCCCACCCGGGGATAGGGGGTGGTTTGTCGAGACAGCCTCAAACCCCTCGACAGACAGCCTCGACAGCTCGACCGCTCGACAGCTCGACAGCTCGATCGCTCTACACTTCGCTCTCAACCGACATCTCGCTGTCAACCGACATCTTTGCAGCCGCAAGGCCACCACAGCAATAATCAACCAAAGACCGGGATTGATTTGATTTATTTATTTATTTTTGGTTTTTTGTTCTTGATTACTCATTATTATTGGATTATTTTTTGTGTGACGCTTAGTATGGCATACTAAAACCTAAATGCATATTTCTTGGTGGTACTTTAGTTTGGTGATGCTGAAACCGATGCGATTTGTTCATAGACGAAAGACATACCTGGTGCACCTTGTGTTTGTGTAGATTAGAGTAATAATGGGCATTCTCAATCCCGTACACTGCGTGTATTTCGCATTTTGGTATACCATATTGTACGAGTACTAAAAACCAGAGGCTTGATTTATATAGCGTTTTAGTATCCCATACTACTAAAACCATACCGCTAGAATATTCAAATATTCAAGGACAAGCTGATTTGACCATGATTCGAAATAGTGATAATTTGAAAGCGTGATTAGTCATGTTCACCGCTGTTGAAAACCATCGTGAGCAGCACGGCGACCGCGGCCAACTAGACACGAATTGTGACACAAGTCCCGTGTATTAGCGCAAGCTCACGCTTCTCTATAGGTGCTGGGTATGTGGAAATCGGCCATCTCTCGCGCAGGTCTCGCAACGCATGCAAGTAGGCCGCGTGCGTTAGATAAACGTAAGAGCACTCGTGGAAAAAACGAAAAATATCGAAATCCCGCAGCATTTCAAACACACCAAGCCGCAAGGTCACCAAAACCACAGCAGCTGCACGGTGACCGTGGCCAACTCTAGACAGCATGCTACAATACGTATCCCACGCGTTGGTACAAGCACGCCCGCTTCTGCACATACTAGACTTTGGAAATTGGTCAAGCGATTTATTGGTTCCCTTAGAATGCGAGAAAAGAAAAAAAAATCCCGCGGCATTCCAAACACCCCCCCAAAGTACGCGCAAGGTGCGGAAGTCCGTCCGCCTCGCAAGATATTTTTAGTACGATGCGGTTCACCCTTCATGCGACTCGCCGAACACCTCACGGCACGGCTTCGCGCTTGTTGCGCGCGATGTCTGCCTAGTCGGTGAAAAGCCAACACAAAGCCGACGTGCTCCGTCCCGGCATAGTAGGAATGCGAGGGTCTATACCATACCGGTATGGTCCTAACTTTTATTTTAGAGCTTTAGCGCCGCACTCCCGACATGGAGACGAAACACTTGGATTTATGCTACTTACAGGATACTTTTTTAGGAGTTGGAAATGGGTTAAGACTACGGCTGGGCACAAATCGAGCACCTCGCGCAACGCCACCAAAGCTACAGCAATACGATGACCGCAGCGAAGTCGAGGCGGCTTGCGACAAAAACAAGTGCCGCGCGTCAGCGCAAGCTCCCGCCCACTTTTGTAGACGCTGGGTTTGTGGAAATCCGCGCCCTGTAGGCCTCGCAAAGTAAGGCCGTGTGCGTTTGATATAAATACCCGAAAATGCAAAACTCACGCCGCATTCAAAACACGCAGCCGCAAGCCCACCAAAACCGCAGCAGTTGCACGGTTACCGCGGCCGTCTCAAGTTGTCTTGCTACTAATCAAGCCCCCCGCGTTAGCGCAAGCTCGCCCGCTTCTGTAGATGCTTGGTTTGTGGAAATCTGCGCTGTACAGGTCTCGCAAAGGCCGTATTAGTTTTTAATACAAATTCTAGAAAATATATACAGTCTCGCCGCATTCAAACCGCACAGCCGCAAGGCCACCAAAACCACAGCAGCACAGCGACCACAGCCAGCTCGAGACGCCTTGCGACAAAACAAGTCCCACGCGTTTGTGCAAACGCTCGCCCGCTTCAGGAGGTGGTGGGTTTGTGGGCATCGGCCATGTACAGGTGTTGAAAAAGTAGGCCGGGTGCATTCGATGGAATTACGAGAAAACAGGCGAAATCCCGCCGCGTTCGAACACACATCCACCAGACCAAGACCACAACAATACGGCGACCGCGCGACCGCGGCCAACTCGAGACGGCGTGCGACGACCCAAGCCCCACGCGTTAGCGGCCGCTCGCCCTCTTCTGTAGAGTGCTGGGCTTTGTGGAAATCGGCTCTCTACGCAGGTGTCGCAACAATCAGTGATTCAAGCCGCGGGCACACAATCAAGGAACCAAGCAGACGAACAGACAGACGGACATTTAGCAGTCCAGGACACCCAATAAGAAGCAGGAAAACTGGCTCACGCTGGGTTTCTTGTTTAACCGAAAGTGCTTCTACACTAAGTTCACAGCATAACGGCTCTCTGATCATCAGATGTCGTACGTCTCTGCAAATGTCAGCCTGCCTTTGTTGCTACCCTGTTTGTTATCACCATTTCCTTATGGTAGGCTTGTTGCGATTAGAGCGATAGATGCGCTTCCTTGTTGTTCTGTCCTTCATATGCTGTACTAATGATGTAAGCTGGAAGCCTGCAATCACGCCGCCATGAAGGTGTTTTTTTGCCAAAAGGCAAATGTTGGCCTAGCGCTTCGCTCCAACGTACCTCATTGCCGCCTGTGAGGTAAAAGTGTCGAATTCGGGCAACTGTGTTTTGGCCTCTTGTGGTTACGGCAATATAGCATTCGAAGGGGTGATTTAAACCTTTTAGATGTGGTAACGTCTACTGCGTAAAACTGACGAGAAGGCCAAAGGCAAATGACGATTGCGCACGTACAGCATCGACAGCCACGCGAAACAGACTCGCCCTAAATTCAGGACTGCTCAGCAGTAAACTTGCTACAGATCGTTTGCTTGCTTGGTCGGGCCTGGCCTTCAGGCCGCACGTTACCTTTTTTTTAAACGCCACGAATACATACTGCGGAGCCGAGCCTCTCGACTACTCCTGCCGTCCTCGAGCCCCACAAAGCCTTGGGTTTTGTGTTTGGTTTGGGGTCTGGTTAGTCTGGGCCGACGTGTAAGATTGGAGGTGACCACCAACGACCTGCAGGAAGTTCTTTGCTGGGCCGACCTGCATTTAGGGGGAGGAAAACACTCAAGGGGTTGAACCACTCTTGATAAGGCTATCGTATATTTGTACAATATCACACCACTCGAGTTGCCGTCAGCTTCTAAGATACCTGGTAGTCTTCACGTGGCAAGGACACATGGAGAACACTCAAGGGGTTGAATCACTCTTGATAAGGCTATCGTATATTTGTACTAATAATATCACACCACTCGAGTTGCCGCCAGCTTCTGAGATACCTGGTAGTCTTCACGTGGCAAGGACACGTGGACGGTTGCAGTTAGACTTCTTGTCGTTGCAGTTCGTGCCTGGGATCTGGGCTCCGAAGGAAACAAGAGCCGCGGCTAGTCAAAGTTACACCACCCTTCGTGCTCTTGTCGCTGCATTTCGTACCTAGAACCCAGACTCCAAAAATGACAGAGTTGCTCCACTTCTCGCCCTTGACACTACTCGAATTGCCTGCAGCCAAGCCGTACAGGTACTGAATACAGCGCGGATCCCTCTTTAGCGCCCGTGTGTTCCAGCCGGAAATTCCGGCACTATATCGGCAACCCGCACTACTCCTCTTGCTGCCATTCCTGTGTAAAAACCCATAAATGCGGAGCGGTTTTACAAGCACTACAACGGCAACCGGCAGTATAGAGGGACCACCACTGTGCCGAGTACAGCGAGAAACTGCCCAGGAAATGGTTCACGGGTTAAAAGGGGAATATGCGCTTGTATCATATGATATGTACGAGAGAAGTGCATCCATTTTTCAATACAAGTGGGCGCGCCGAGTTAAGAGCACCCGAGTTGACCCTTTTTCGAGTCGTAAAATGATCCTAGTCTAACTTCAAGTATTTTGCCCCCATAACGGGAGTGCGGTGCTAAAAGGGTTATAAGACCGTTCGGGAGTTCGGAGCGGTGAACAAGGCTTGTCAGAGTTGACGCGCCCCATCGAATTACGAATAATAGCCGCACCGTCGATACAGAGCAATCTGCAGCCGTACCTTGCGCAGCGGGTGTGAATTGTGGCGTTAGGCATGACACGCCAGGCCTGCCACACTTCGCTTGCCATGAATGCGGCAGTTTGCAAGGAGTGCTTGCATGGCATAAGTGATGTGCCAGATCCACAAGCGCGTGCCTTTATTTCGTTGTTTTTCGTGTGAGCGGTTGGTGTGTTTTTGCTCTTCTTGTGTTTCGTATACCAGGTATAGAATACGTGGGCGTAGGGTGTGCCTTTATATCGACGCAGCGCGCGAGCGTCAAAGGGATAGTGGGCGGTGTGAGGGGCCGCAGCGCTCGCGAACAGCTTGAAAATGCAGATTGCAATCCAAGTCCTGGGAAATACGTTCTACACAGCCGAGAACAAAACATGGCATTGTGTGTGCCTAGGTGTGTTTTCGTTTCAGACGTTGTGTTCGATTTTGGTATTTTGGTTGAGGCTCGTTGTGCTCCAGAGGGTGTCGTGCATACACGTCTCTCCGGGGGGTCGGGATTCGCCTCGACCAACTTTCAGCTCGGATTCAAGCCATGTAGCGATGAATGATCGTGTTTCGCTTGATTTTCCGCGTTTGAGCGCGTTTTTGTGTTTTTGTCTCGGGATATCAGCAATGCGCTCTTAAACAGTTGAACAACGTCTGTTTCGGCTTGTCACGGGGCTGCTCTTAGCTCGGAATACCCACGGCAGTTGAAATTATATGCTATGTGCCACACAAGACCGCACAGGCACACAGTACGCTCCTCTGATGGCCGGGATGCATTACGCCGTTGCAGATGTGCGATGTCATGAAACGTAAACGTAATACCTGGTATAATTTTATACCAGATGCGAGTGTTAGCACATTTTTTTTTTTTTTTTTTTCACTGTAAGTAATCTGGTGTGCTGGCTTGCGGTTTTGTTTGTTTGCCCACTTGCATATTGCGGTTGGCATTGCTTGGGCCAATCACCTTGCTGTTTTTGCACTGTGTATCTCTTGTCTTGTAGTTTGTGACGACAAAGCCCGTCGCTCCATGAGGCGTCAGCACGGAATCTGCTTCTGCTGGATGTAGAAGGGTGTAAGAAAATAGCAGTTTCACGTGAAGAATATACACAAACAGCAGTGCACGCCTGTACATACGCGCACCAGTATCCCTTTCCAAGAACTTTGCTTGTGAACAACACGACCATGCAGCGGCAGGGAGGCCAGGCGGGCGAGTTCAATGTCCGCTCAACTTTGTTCAACTTTCGAACAAAATTGATTAGAGCGACTTTCCCCTTTTCCCCGCAACCGACGACATCTACCGACATCTACCGACGACACCAGCAGCAGTTGCCTCGTCCGCCACCATCCGCGACCCCGGCCCCCCTCGGCCGTAGTAATGGTACGGCTACCGTAAGCGAGACGACCCAGGTTGCAGCAGCCGAGGTACAGCAGCAGCGCTGTTGTCAAGCGCGATCTCAACAGTCGGTGAGCGATTTGCTTTCCCACCGATGACAATATCTTGCTGCGAGCATGGTATACCACCCGGGTTGAGACTTTGGGGCGGATAAGACCAAGCATGCTTATCCCTATAGAAAAATCTATGATTATATATTCCTGTTTTTAGTAGTTCTTGATAAAAAATCCAGAACCGAGCCTGGCCCGAAGTATGACAGTATGTTAACCCTTGTCGGATTTTTTTTTTGTGCTTGTCCATTGTATCTTCGCTCTTTTCTTTCTCCTCTTCCCTCCCTACACGTAACTCAGATCCTGGGTCGCCAAGCAGCTCCCCCCTCCCCGCCTCCACACTACGGTACGCGCCTTCGTTCTTATCACGAAAGGACTCCACCTATTTCTTCGCTCGTCGACTCGCATCGCATGTGTATCCAAAATACCAGATGAAAAAGTGCGTTCTTGTCGCATTTTGGGACGGCAACATACATCGCAGTAGTTGATGCTATATATACTCTCGCTCTCGTGTTCGTGTTAGAGGTCCTTGCGTTGGAATTCCGACGTGTGGACCACCCCACCGCCTCGCCTGGCAGCCTGCGTTGCTTAAATGTGTGTGATGCTGCGTTTGTCATTTTCCCGTCTTCCCAAAAGTCAAAGCTTTTGTTTTTGTTATTTCACTTTCCTACTTCTGGGAATGTCAAGCAGTATTATGGCCGCATTTGTCGTCCCCTCTACCCTCCCGATACGTGCCATCTTTTTTTCATCGCCCTAAGGGTTCAGCATTCACAACGCTCGGCGATTTTCGTTGAACTTTGCATGCATGCATGTGTGACCTCATCGTTTGTTTCTGGTCTCTTTCTAGGAGGAAGAATCAGGACGGACACGAGGCGCCCTGAGCAGGATGTCGTTGTGTAGAAAGAAGGGATTTATTGTGAAGATAACGCAACACACACGTAAACGAGCGTACTTTTTGTTGAGGTCTTGGGAACGCAGCAGCACCAGGTCGCCCCCATATTTCCTCCCCACGGTTAGAGTTGTTCCGAGTTCGTCGGTGCCGTTTCCCTCCCGACAGATCCTTAGATCGCCTTTCTACTGCGGTGCTGCCGCTGGATGACTGGGTACAAGAGATGACTATTACTAGTAATACTAGCCTGGTATACGAATTAGATGCATCCCCTCCGATCGAGAACACGACTTCTCCAGACTTGAGACAAGAGCAGAAGCAGCAGTGATGGTAGCTTCTTGATAGTGGGTAACACACACTGGACTGGTCGTACGTTGTATGGTAGACTGAACACTGGACTGTCGTTATTTGCTATTAATAGAATGATAATGGGTGTGATTGGCGGGGCGTACTTGAGTGGGGTCATACTGCTGTGCCAGTATTGGTCCTATGTCTGATGGCTGATGGCTCATGACTGACGCGTCTTGAGTGTCGGTTCATTTGCTCCGCTGCGGGGAACAGATGGCCCACCACCCAAGTCGGTTTCGTGGCGTCACTCGACTGCTCCTGGATAAGTTGCGATCGTGCGGAGTCCGCCGGACCCCGAATATGTGTCGTTTGTGACGATGGCCGGCGGCTCGGGTTGTAGAAAAATGCTGTAGTCTGTGTACGTATGACCATCTCTCTGCTATATGTTCTCTCTTTTGATAGGTCTTATGCTACCCCCATCCATTTTTTCTGCGAGTTTTTCTCCACCAACTCTCTGTGTTTCTGTTTCTCTCTATCACTAGCCTTGCTTTCGCTTTATTTCTCTGTGTACAAGAGTGTCGCGTCCCGCTATCTTTGGCCTTTGTCACGATCTCTTATGCCTCGTGTTCGAGAACACTCTCGTAATGCAGTATTATTGCCCTGCGAGTGACGAGTGACTGTGGACGGAGTTGATTGGTTGATACGTTAAACTTGAGTTGAATGCTGCAATCGAGGAACAACTGGGAAGCCATTGATTCATCGATTGATTGAGTGATGATTGCTATGGATAGATTGATCAGGTATTGATTCCACCATGCGGTCGATAAGATGACGCGGATGGTATAATGAGATGAGACAGATGAGATGGGTGTGAGAACTGAGATATGACATGAGATAAACCTGGTACCTGGTTTATGAATTGGGTTTTTCTAGCTACACTCTAGTTCTATTGATTGTTGTAGCTCTAGATCGACGAGATGAGGAGGATGTTATCGTATGAAGATAAGAGTATGGAAGGGAGAAACGAAATATGAGATGGGACATACTCGGCATGTATATATTTCTCTAGCTCTGGCTCTTGTTCTAGCTCTAATATTAGCTGTAGCTGTAGCTCCACCTCGGGCTCAGATAGAGTATGGAAAGGAGAAACGATATATGAGATCATACATGCTCAGCATGCATTTATTTATCTAGCCCTGGCGCTTGCTCTAGCTCAATAGCTCTAACTGTAGCTCTAGCTCTAGCTCCACCTCGAGCGCTTTCCAGCACTGTATATCTCACACACACTTCCACTCTTTTCATAAAGGATAAATGAGGTGTGAGAGATTCGCGGTATGGTTGTACTTCTCCAGCTCCCGCCAAGCTCTACGAGGCTCTTTCATGCTCCAACTTTAGCTCCAGCCCTAGCTCTAGCTCCAGCCCTAGCTCTAGCTCCAGCTGTACCTCCACCTCTGGTCCTAGCCTTTACTCTCTCCCTCCGTGCCTGCCTCCCTCTCTTTCTCTCCCCTCCTCTCTACTTGCTCATCCCTCTATCTTTTCTTTCTAGAGGTGTTACTCTTCTACCAATTACCCGGGCACTCGCGAGTATTACCCGGCTTGCTAATTCTCGTCACGGGTACGAGTAGCACTTCATACTCGCCGAGTACTTGGGCTCCGGGTACCCGGGTCTCCGGGTACCCGGGTACTCGTCAGATTAAGTTCGAAATCCCGGGCACGGCAACTTATTATCCCCTAAATCACGTCCCCTGGGCACTATTTTGTACGATATTTTCCAGGAAGCCGTTCTCAAAATGAAAATGGGGTCACATGCCTCACGCGTCACTGGCCTATGCGAGTAGCACTTCATACTTGCCGAGTATTTGGCCCCGGGTACCCGGGTACTCGTTAGATGAAATTCGAGATCCCCGGCATGGCAACTTATCATCCCGTAAATCACGTTCCCTGAGCACTTTTTCTTACGATATTGTCCAACAAACCCTTTTCGAAATGAAAACGCTTTCTCATGCCTCTCGCCTCACCTGCCTGTGCTTTGAACCCATGAACACATACATACATATCTACGATGCTCTATAATCGCGTAATCTGTGTTGCTGGTGTATGGATATCGTTACTTGTGCAGCGTTGTTATACCGAATCCTGTACCCTTTTCGTTACCACAACTAACTCTCTTACGAGTTTATTTGTTGTACCAGGTACTTAATTCGTAGCAAACTTTAAAGACCGAACTTGATGAGTTAATGGGTACCCGGGTACCTGTCTGTTAGCCGGGTACCCGGATGTTAGACGCGTAAACCGGGTACCCGCCCAAAATCGCCGTAAATACTCACGAGTACCCGGGTATTTCCCACCCGAAAAATTATCGGGTACCCGTTGAAGACGGGTGCTCCGTCGGGGACCACCTCTGCTTGTTACACACAAACGCACACACTAACTGTATCAGTGCACGCGAACGTACGCACAAGCTCTCCCTCGTCTCTCATGGGCATTCGTGTTTCATCTTCCAGCCCGTCAGTCGCCATTGTCATGATCGCATCCGTAGTCTACATGGCCTAAAGGATGTTTTCATGTTTCTGTGTGTCTTGAATGTTGAACGCTCTCGGAGAAATTTGTTTCCCATGAATACGACCTACCCTACCCTGCTTCATGTTTGGTTTCCTCTGTGCAGGATATGCCTCATGCATACGAGTGTGCCTTACGCAACACCACTCAGAAATCAAAGGTGGAAAGCGGTGCAACTTCAATTCCCGGCTGTAGTTTGTAGGGCCGGTACGTTGTACCTTAGCGGGGTTCGTTTTTTCGTGCGTATACATACCGGTAAGTCTGCAGCCAGTTGACTTTACCGTGCATCCAAACCTCATATATTTCCGAGTATATTTGCCTAAACTGTTTCCCACGGGTTGTTTTTCGAGGTGATCCGCGGTTTGTTTTTGCCAAAATCGTAAACGCGGGACGACGACGCGCCCGGAGCGAATTCTCAGCCTGGATTTGAAGCTATAGCAGTAGCTGGGTTTGGTGTTAGCGCTAGGTTTGCGGCTTTGATGGGCTGTATTACCAAAGACCTGGTATGTTTGTACTGCAGGCTATGATTATGGTGCATTATGGTGTTACAGTAGGGTTACAGTAGGGTTACAGCAGTAGGGTTGCAGTAGGGTTACAGTAGGGTGTTGTTATTTATACAGCAGGGGTCCCCCAATAAGGCGGTGGTGTGCCAGATGAATATGACCACCTTGTTGAGGGAAGCCGCTTTATTCGTTCCAGGCCATGAGTACATTTACCTATTGTGTCGCGCCTAGGGATTTTGACCGCCTTGTGCCGGGATGCCGCCTTACCGCGTTATTGGGGAAGCCCTTGTGTGCTGTAATTTGCTTTGCTGATTCCCCGCCAGCCGCTGGTGGTGCGGGCGGCCGAGCCGCCGAGCCTGTTATCGTGGGTCGTATATATGCTACTGCTGTGATACGTATCTGGTAACTACCACGGAACAACTTGCAGTGTTCAGGAGTTGAATGGGAGTCACTACGGACTTGTTTCTCCCTGGTTATGTTTTTTTACGGAGGTGGTCTTTTTTTTTTTACTGTATACTCCGGAGTATATCTTTATTAAAAGAAGCATGGCATCAGGCCTTCCCTCGCCGTCGTGTCAACCAAGACCGTTCGTGAATTTGTTGACTATGTCGACGGCTAATGTTATGATGTTGCGCTTCCTTTAGAATGCTAATCGATGACTTCGTGTGAAATCTCATCCATCACATCATATCACATTATATCTTATCATGTTATTATCGTATACATCATATCACATTATATCTTATCATGTTATCATCATATGATATCATATAATATCATGACGCGCTTATCCCAGTTCTCGACCGACGCTCCTCTGGTCCGCAGGCCAAGCTTGCTAGCAACGACAACGGGAGCCAGGCGTTTCATTTCACTTTTGCGGCAGACCTAGTGTCGGTTCGCGCTTTGTTTTGCTGGAAAAGGGACAGCGGTCGAATCCGGTGGAGGGAGAACCTTCCCGGTGCAGCAACTTTTGGGCTATTGGGAGGCGCGTGGTAGTGAGCCTTTTGCTTCCTAGCCCGCGAACATTGGAAAAGGTTTTCTCTTTTGAGGGAGACATTCGGAGAGGGGGGGTTGAGACTAGCGGGAGCGGCGTGGGATTGGACGCGGCGCGATGTCGTCCGTCAGCGACCTCGATGAGCAGGTGGGTGGACGTGTTGGGGGTGAGGCGACAAATACTCGGTTCTACTGGAATCGGGGTTGGGGCGGTATTATCTGAATGTTACCTGGTAACCCTTTGGTTGGCTTCATCAGCGAACTCTGTTGTTGTTGTAACATTCGCTGTCAAGTCTTAGCCTTCATCGATTGCATCACACGACGAGCCACAATCGTGGCAGTCAGAAGCGAAGTCGCAAAACTCCGTATACTACCGCACGCGGCTTCTCACAACTGTTATAGTATCTAGCCAACGAATATCGTGTTGGTTGTTGATAGTATATAGCCAACGAAGATCGTGTTGGTTGTTGACGACTTACTGCAGGCTAATTTGCCGCCGTGATCATCATTCTTTTCTGACTGTGGGCACGCATCAGAGCCACACCAGCGCACGCTAGAAGCAGGGAACACAACACGCAACCCCCTGATTGCACGTAGGCACGTAGGCACACAGGCGCACGCAAGGAACAGGGAACGCAACACGCAACCCCCTGGTTGCACGTAGGCACATGGGCACACGGGCGCACGCAAGGAGCAGGGAGCACAAAGCGCGACCCCTTGACCGTATGTAGACACGTAGGCGCACAGGCGCACGCAAGCAGCAGTGATCACAACGCCCAGAACACATGTCTGACCCGCAACAAGAGCACCGTACCCGCACTTTTGGGAACGAAGCACTTGGAATTTTATGTGGATCATCATTGTTGCGGTCGTAAAAGGGGCGAACGTTTCGAACGTTTCATACGTTCAAGAATTTATCCGCAAGACCATATTATGTGATACGTACGTACGTGCGAACGGGTGCGTGCGTACTACCTGAAGGGCTCATTACCCCGCTCTCTGTTGTAAGATACGTTTTCCCCTACCTGGTATCAAATATGGCAGGAGACGGCACTTTGACCCCGTGACGGACGGAAATTTTCCCATAATTTGCCTTGACTGACGCCAAACTACTAGGTTTTAGTTTGGAACGATCGAATTGACGGGACACCGTTGACTGCAGGACGTTTTGACGGGACATCCTTGACCGCAGGACATTTTCCCTTGACTGACCGTCTCCTGACGTCTTTGCCTGGTCTATTGTAAACTTAGCGTAAACATGCTCGGTTTCGTGCTGACGATTTCATTGCGTTTATCATTGCATACTGCTGTGTTTGCGACGCAGACAATGTACGATGTACATCTCTGCTTCGTAGTTTGTGACAAACAGCTCGTCTCTCTCTAGAACGAGACATGGGCACGGACGCTGGGTTTGCGGGATGTCCATAGGCGGAAGGGTCAGTTTAATGTTATTACTAGTAACACACATAGTTGGCGTGGTAGTTTGTGAGCTATGGGCTATCACGTCGGTCTAAAACTATGTCCGGCCGGATTTTTCAAGCCAAGTTCTAGGAAAAACGTTGAATCACTACAAGTACTTGTATCATTCCGTACCAACAAATAGTGGTCCGCAGCTCCTTTTTTTTTTTCAAGTCGAAAGCGGCGCAACAGCGGTTTTTGCACGTTTCTGGCCAGCTTTGTAGGTCCGTGAGTCGACACGATCACGACATAAGTCACGACATAAGTCACCAACTGGGTGTGAATCCTCATTGAGGATACGTATAGGCCGGCGAATCCCCTGACAAGTGCCTTGTATTCTATTACTAGCTTCTACCAGGGTCAACAGGATGATGTTCACCAATCTGTGCGCGTAAACTACAAAACCCGTGTTTGAACGGAACAAAAGCTGACAGCGCTTTGAAATGCACCTGTTTACTATGTACATCCTGCAGTCGTATGACGGGTGAAGGTAGGGCGGCGGGTACAGGGGAGATAGGCCGCATAGCTTAATACGAGTCTACTGCTTGCGTAGTGCTAGTTTAGAGTTGGACATTATAATAATATTCACCAGAGGCAGTCGTTTTTCGGACGTACCGACTATCCGACTTATTGGGTTTCCATACTCGTAATGACTTTTAAAGGCGGTTTGCTTTTTGTTTTTGGCGGGGCCTCCTTGGCTAGGGGGGCTGATTTGGCTCGCTTCGCTCGCCTGTCTCTTAGTTGGCTAACGGCACCTACCGATTATTTTTGTTGTCCTGAAATCCTGCCGACTTACCGCTTTACCGTTTTGGATCCGGTTTCGACTCAGGGTTAGTGTTATATTTTTGGTAGCGGTTGGGTTGGGTCTACGCCCCTGCTTTTGCGTACCTTGGTTCCATTAGGAAGTGGTTCCTGTTACGTGATGATAGCCTTGTGAAATCGTGCAGCGTTCAAAAACACGTCTCGTAGAAGATCCGGCGGGGCAACTCCTTGAGAGAACCTCCGTATTTCATCACTTGAACATTTCAGTATGATTTCACACGCAAACTTCCCAGAAAATTCTGAGAATTGTCCTGCGGTGGGTGTTCGATCTCCGTGGTAGAGTTGGGGGATATATCGTGAGACTTTTCATGTTGTGGAGACGCCTCGAAGGACGTTTTTTCTCTTCACCGTCGCTAGAAGAAATGCATGCGTGAGTTTCTGGACTATTTACAGTTTTTTGTGTTTTGATTGTGTTTTGATTTGACGCGAGTCGATGAGGGAAGAAAGGGCTGAAGCCTTGTCGCGATAAAATAGACGCGCGAGAAGCTGGTGGGGAGTAGCTACGAGTAGTGGGGAGGGGGGAGAAGAGCCTGCTGGGTGACTCTGGATGTGAGCTGCATCCAGGGAGGGAGAAAGAGAAAGAAAAGTGCGAAGATAATAGACGGGATTAGCTAAAAAATGTAAGTGTTGGCTCGTAAAGGCCTCTTTAGAAAAGTCTTAGTTTTAGTGCAGGGGTTCCCTTGGCGACTGTCGTTGACGGCTTGCGCTCACGGCTTGCGTTGGCGGCTTTCCGTGTTTGACGTAGTGACGGCGTTGCGTGACGGCTTTGCTTGACGGCTTTGCTTGACGGCTGTCCGTCTAGGGGCAAGGGTGCCGTCAACCGACATCCTTGACTGAAACGGATCCTCTCCCTGACGTTAGTTGAGTATTCAGGTCGTCGTTGCATCATTACGTGTTGCTGCTGTATGTGTGTGCTGGTGTTGGTGTTGGTGTTGGTGTTGGTGTTGGTGTTGGTGTTGGTGTTGGTGTTGGTGTTGGTGTTGGTGTTGGTGTTGGTGATGGTGTTGGGGTTGGTGTTGGCGTTGGTGTTGGTGGTTGCGGTGGTGATGGTGTTGTGATGGTGTTGGTGTTGATGTTGGTGTGGTGTGGCGTTGGTGGTGTTGGTGGTGTTGGTGTTGGTGGTGTTGGTTTTGGTGTTTGTTGGTGGTGTTGGTGTTGGTGTTTGTTGGTGGTGTTGGTGTTGGTTGTGGTGGTTTTGGTGTTGGTGTTCATGCTGGTGTTAGTGGTGTTGTTGGTGTTGTTACATTGTTGTCCAGTTAGCGCAGTTGCCGTTGTTTTTGTTGGCATGTGTTGTCGGGACGTGCGGTAGGGTTGGACTGTGGCGTAGGGATAGGGTTGGACGGGGCTCGTACCTGTTTTGGGTCTCATGTATCGTGCTGTATCTTCTACTCTCTCGTAGGGTCCTCTGTGGATAATTGTGTAGTTGTCCTCGGCGTCAATGGCTATGCTCATGCAATGCATCATGTTTGGACGATTTCCATAGTGTCTTGTTGTCCTGCATGAATCACTTGTTTTTATTTTGGGAGGCGCACCAACGTGCGTCGTTTCTCGTTCCCTCCTGCTGTCGATTTCCAATCGTCTCCGCTCCATGCTCCTCTAGGGAACGTTTGCCTTTATAAAAAAAATGTATGTAACTCTTCCGCCCCCCCCCCCCGCTCCCCCCTTTGTTGTCGCGCCTATCAGATCGAACGACTGAAGCGCTGCGAGTATCTAAAGGAGAGCGAGGTGAAACAGCTCTGCCAAAAAGCCAGGGAGATCCTCGTGGACGAGAGCAACGTGCAGCGGGTCGACGCACCCGTCACAGTGAGATATACCTTTTTGTGGATACCTCTCGAAGGCACCTGTTACGGGTCTTGAAGGTACCTGTCTAAGGTACCTTTTGGATTTCGATCGTACCGGTTGAAGATACCTTTTTCAATAGTTTTGGGCGTACCTTTGAAATAACCTATTGAAGGTATATCCTCTTGAAGGTACTTCTTGACGCCTTTACGGAAACCTTTATTGGTTCCTTTCAAGTTTATACCCGATATACCTCTTGAAATATTGCTGATTGCCAGATACCCTGGTACCTCTTGGGGATGCGTCTAAACTAAACTATCACAGCTCCGACAGATAATGACCTATATCATATACAGATCATCTACAGATCATCTACAGTAGATCCTGTATCTGCCGCTATGATATGTTGTCCATGATCTGTATACGATATACCGAGAGCATGCAGATCCAACCCGGGAAACATGTGCTAGACCGTACAGGTCGTACGGCTCTCACCCAACAACGTGGGCTAGACCATACAGATATTCCGCGAAAGATCTAGATAATCAAGCAGGGATACACTGTAGATCATCTCTCGAGGTGTGAAATCTGTCGACGCTGCAGAATCCCCTAACCCGTCCCCCTCCTCCCCTTCCGGCCTCCCTACACTCGCCCCGCGTCAGATTTGTGGGGACATCCATGGCCAGTTCTATGACCTGGTTGAGCTATTCAAGGTCGGGGGGGAGTGCCCGGACAAAAACTATTTATTCTTGGGGGACTTTGTGGACAGGGGATATTACAGTGTAGAGACTTTTCTGCTGCTGCTCGCGTTAAAGGTGAGGGGGGGGGGGGGGGGGGGGGGCGAGGTGATGTGATGCGCTTGTGTCCTGTCCTGTCCTGTCATGTCTTGTGGGGGGCATGGAGGGGGCGAGTGGGATTGTCGACCGTTCTCTAGACATGAAGAGTAGTACGATAGGAGCACCGTTGTAATTTCCCCCCTCTTGTCTTATCGGTTCATTGTTTCTTACTTTTTCCCCCGCTTACCAGGAAGGTATCCCCGTTTTCCGTTAAACGTTCTGTATGATTATGTTGTGTGACGTTTTTTTTCTTTCTTTTTTTCCTTCTTTTTTTGTGGAACAAACAACAGGTGCGATACCCTGACCGAATCACTTTGATCCGAGGGAACCACGAGTCAAGGCAAATCACGCAGGTCTACGGGTTCTACGACGAATGCCTCCGCAAGGTGAGAATTTAATTATATTTCGCACGACGGCTGGCTTTTAAATTGGGCTTAGTATCCCTTCGGCTTCCCCCCTAGCTTTACGTACGGTACCCTGGTATACTTTTGCTTAATATGGAGCGTTAGTAAAACTCCTATATACCAGGTATGTAGTTCGGTGAAAATTGCTTTTTACTGGTTGCATATACACATGTTCCGTTTGTAAGCTTACACCAGCGCAGTATCTCTCGTGTTGCCTTATGCTGCGTTTGTTTGCTCCCGCGTGTTGCCCACCAGTACGGTTCGGTGAACGTATGGCGGTACTGCACGGACATCTTCGATTACCTCAGCCTGTCGGCCATCATCGACGACAAAATTTTCTGCGTGCATGGGGGACTCAGTCCGAGTATCAACACATTAGACCAGGTGAATATTTGGTACTGGAAGGATAGGGTGGGTTAGGGTAGAGTAGGGTAGGGTACGGTAGGGTACGGTAGGGTACGGTAGGGTACGGTAGGGTACGGTAGGGTACGGCAGGGCAGGGCAGGGCAGGGCAGGGCAGGGCAGGGCAGGGCAGGGCAGGGCAGGGCAGGGCAGGGCAGGGCAGGGCAGGGCAGGGCAGGGCAGGGCAGGGCAGGGCAGGCCGGGGCAGGGTAATATAGAGCATAGCGTGGCATTCGAGGCACGTAGTATGTAATGAAGCTGTACGACACGAGCCGCAGACCATGACAAAGCGCGTCAAGTCTGCACGGTTGTTATTTACTGCAGATATATATTTTTTTTAGTCGATACACTATCATGATCGAAAAGGAGTTAACACGCCCCCCACCCCCCCAAATTACTCCTCCTCGCCCCCCTCCCCCCTCCCCCTGTGCCTCCCGTCTTTCGCTTCCTCCCCTTTATTACCTCTCATATCACACCCTCCCATCCCCAATGCCACCTCCTACTCCCGTCCTCCTACCCGCCCCCCCTCACCTGACCCCCCCTAGAACCAAGCGAATACCGTTGTCGCGTACGAGCATACTTGTTACATGGTATGTAGTATACGTGCCGGTGTACGAGTACGAGCAGTACTATCACTTTCTGCTGTCTTACATTTGCCCCTACTGTACGTCCACGGGTCATTAACTTCCGCCCAACCCGCCAACCCCTCGTCCCGCCTCCTGTAACGCTGCGACACTGTACCAGATCCGAGTGTTGGACCGGAAACAAGAGGTACCGCACGATGGGGCCATGTGCGACCTTCTGTGGTCCGACCCAGAAGAGATCGACGGCTGGGGGTTGAGTCCGAGGGGAGCGGGGTATTTGTTCGGCGGAGATGTTGTCGACAAATTCAACGAGACCAACGATCTCAAGCTCATTGCGAGGGCGCATCAGGTGATTTTTGTTTAGTGGCGCTGCTTTTCTTGACGTATTTTTTTAACGTTGAATTTTTTCTGTTTTTTTCCTGCATTTTTCGTAGTCGTGTGTGTTTTTTGTATCTCTTCTGCGGAGAAGTTGTTGGCAACTTCAACGAGATCAACGACCTGAAGCTCATTGCGAGCACGCATTGGGTGTGTGTATGCATTTGCTTGCTTGTGGTTGTTTTTTCGCATTTTCATATGCCCAACGAAATGGACGATCTCAAGCTCACTCGAGGGCTCATCAGGTTGTTTATTTTTATTTTTTCATTTTGATGTTCACCGAGCCTAACAGCTTCCGGCCCGTTGCGAGGGCGCATCATATGCGGTAGTTTTTATTTTGTTTTCCTTGCCGTTTTTTTCGTCGTTTTTGTACCATTGCTTGGTTTTCTTTTTTTGCCGTGTTTTTGTGACTTTTTTTGTTTTTGCCGCTGATTTTTGCCGAGCATGACCAACACTTGTAGAGTGCTCGCTTGCTTTTATGTTGTCCCTTGCCTGATATGTGGTGCTCTTACTTTGTACGTTCGGCTCTTCTTACGTATTTTTTCGCTTGCTTGCTTTGTTTTTACATGGCGCTTCTTTTCTTTTCTCATTTTCCCCTGTTTTTCCTTTGTTTTTGTGTTTGCCCTTTTCTGTGTTGGCAGCTGGTGATGGAGGGGCACAGGTCGATGTTTAACTCTTTGGTCACCGTCTGGTCGGCGCCGAATTACTGTTACCGCTGTGGGAATGTTGCCGCCATCTTAGAGCTGGATGAGAATCTCAACCAGGTGAGTCTTGTGTCTTATCTTGTCGTGTTATGTGTCTCGTCTTATCATGTCTTGTCTTGTCCTGCCTACGTTGAATCATCATGCCCTAAAAAACTAGCAACCCGAAGGCTGCGAAACTTGTAGTGGTTATTTGGCGTGGTTTTGTAATGGTTGTTTGTGGGATGTTATTTTTAGTGGCCGTTTCTAGCGGTGGTTATTATTGGCCATTTTTGATGGTCATTGTAAAGTGGTCATTTTTAATAGTCATTCTTGATGGTTAGTCAACCCCCCCTCGTGGCCCCTGATATCCTTCCTCTCCTGCGCGTACTCACAGAGCTTCAAGATTTTCGAGGCAGCCCCGACTGACGTTAGGGGGGTACCACACAAGAGCCCCGCTCCTGCAGAATACTTCCTCTAGTGGAAACCCCCCGCGCGAAAGCTGACGGGGGTGATTCCGCAGACCTGTATGTACTGAGCTAGATGCTATATTTGCTGCTGCGGCTGCTGCTACTGCTATTGCTGAGGGTGGTGGAGGTGGTGGTGGTGGTGAGGATGCTGGTGGCGATTGTGGTGGTGGGGGTGGTGGTGGGGGTGGTGGTGGGGGTGGTGGTGTTGCTGTTGCTAGTGCTGCTGATGCTGAAGACAATGCTCGTGGCAGTGGTCGTTGTCATGGCAATGCCCATGGTCCTGCTTGTGGCAATACTCAATGTTGGTTGGCACTTGATGGCAATGCTCAGGGCGTAAGGCTATTATACTGATTATATGACAATCTTCATGGTATTGATAGTGCTCCTGCTGATGCTTTTGCCGACGGCAATGCCGGTGATATTTACGCTTGTAATGCGCGGATGCTAATGCCGAAGATGCTAATTCTGCTGCTGGAGTCTGATGCTGGTGCGTAGAGCAAAGAGCAGTGGCAGCAACCGTATGGGGGTTTTATTCTTTTATCTTCTGCTGAGCGGGGGCGGGGGGGAGGGGGGGTATTATCTGCGGCGTGGGAGAACTCCGTTCTTTTGATTTTTCTTTGGGATTCTTCAGGCTTTCTGTTGAACTTTTTGAAATCCGTTTGTCTCTCTGTCGGATATTTTGTGTTGACGTTGTTTTGAATTTTTTGTGAAGCTCTGTAGACGCTCTGCTGCTGTTCTCTTGAACTTGTGTTGGTTTTCTTTTCGCATTAGGTTGGCTTTTTCATCACCTTTTTCATTACCTTTTTTTTTTTTTTTACTTGAGTGCTTCCGCCACGCTCGGCCCACGACCACAAGACCAACCGCCTCCTCCTCCTCCTCCTCCTCCTCCTCCTCCTATTTTTGACTTCCTCCCATGGTCACCTACTCGCTCTGCCGAAGCTTAGCTTTGTCACCTACTCGCT
The DNA here is from genome assembly GCA_012845835.1 of Undaria pinnatifida. Classification (NCBI taxonomy): domain Eukaryota; class Phaeophyceae; order Laminariales; family Alariaceae; genus Undaria; species Undaria pinnatifida. The sequence goes on from JABAKD010000021.1 coordinate 549,874, forward strand.
CTTTTCATTTTATGTTTTTATTTCTATTTACCCTTCAGTTTCTGTCTCGTGTTCTACTTTGTTGCTTTTGGGGATTCGGGGGCGGGGGCGGGGGGGGGGGGGAGGCATCGGCGCGGGAGGGCCCAGGTCCATTTGTGGCCTCTTGGTAAATATGTTCCTTCCTTTGGGTGCACAGCAGCAGTGATGTGCAAGTCGGAAATACCCGCACGGTAGCAGCAACCGTCGCTACTACGCATACTGCCTCTATCCATATTGATTATTCCCATCCGTGCCATGTGATTTCGCTACGTTTGGCTCGTGGCTTTTGGCGCTGGGCTTACCCCTATTTGCCATTGCGAAACTCAGCCTACACGAACTCCCAGTCGTTTGTCCCCAACGTCGTGGGTGCTCCTCTGAACTGGTTAACGCTTTTGGCGTGGGGCTGAGGCATTTGGCTTGCGGCTTTTTGGCTCTGAACTTTGACTTTTTGCTGTTTGCCTTGACTGTTGGCTTGAGGTTTTTGCGTTTGACTTTCAGTTTTTGGGTACATGGTTGTTGGCTTTTGGCCCTCGGCTTTGGGCTTTTGGGTCTGGCGTTTGGCTCTTGGAATCTGGCTTTTAGCGTTTAGCTTTGGCCTATAACTCTTGGCTTTCGGTCCTTAGCTTTTGGCTGTCAACTACTGGTTTAGGATTTCCGTCTGGAACGAGGCCTTTGGCTCGAGTTTTTGCGTGTCAGCTTGAACTTCGTCTTCAGGCTTGAACTTTCGGCTATTGGCTGGAGGCTTTCGGCTGTTGGCGTAGCCTTGGCTTTTAACGCTACCTTTTGTCTTCTGGCTTTTGGCCCTGGCTGTTAGCTGTTTGCCTATCAGCCGTGGCTTCTGGTTTCAGGTTTCGACTTTGAGCTGTTGGCTTTGGCTTTGATTTTTTGCTTTACCTTTGCCTACCGGCTTTTGGTTGTTGGCTCTAGCTTTTGGCTTTTTTATTCTGCCTTTGCTGGACGTAGGTTTTTGGCTGTTGGGTTTTGGGTCTTGGTTCGCGACTTTTGTCTGGTAGCTACTGGCTTTTGGCCGCAAATTTAAGCGAGTTGAGTCACGGCATTGAAACGGGCGTGCACGTAGGCGGTACCAGTGGCACCGAACCATGTTTTTGTTTTGGAATGCTCGCTGCAGAGCACTGCGAAAAAAATGTCACTACCTCCCGTTCGTTGTCGTTCGCTTTGCTGCTGTGTTGGTGCGGAGGGAAATCCATCAAGTTCTTACGGAAGAAACGTACTGAGCACTCCGGAATGTTCGAGGTGTCTGTGTTAGGAGTAGGAACGGTGTGCTCCGTCTCGAAAGAGAGGCGTGGCCAAGTGTCAAATGACTAAGGCAAACAACAAATGAGTACCCCCCCCCCCCGCCCGCCCGCCACGCTCTCCCTTGCCGCCCATGCCTTTTTTTTTTGGAGAAAACCGCCACCACCCCCCAGTTGATACAGCCCCCGGCTACACCAGGCCGGCTCTGCTCAAAAATGTGTGTTACTATTGATTATTATTGTAGGACGTACGATAAAGCAAGTGCGATCATGTCGAGGAAGCATACATTATTGAGGATGGAATTTTTGAGTACGAGCTTCAGGGCGCTGTTTGCTCGTCGAGAGGTAGCTGTGCCGCCCATCTATGTATGGCGTATGCTTTGCTTTTTTACAACGAGGTGACGAGGGTTTGTTCGCCGTTTCATTCGTGATACGATGGGGGCACGCGTGGTACTTTTTGGCCAACAGCTTTTTGTGACTGGACGCCCCCCCCCCCAACCGAGAAGCCACCAAGTCTACTGTAGGACAGATCACGATCCAGCAGATCAGGTAGATCATGTAGATCCTGTGGGTTTGTTCGCGTTTTGATGCTTGCCACGATGGGGACACGTGACACTTTTGGCCAAAGCTTTTTGTGACTAGACGCCCCCCCCCCCCCAACTGAGAACCTACCAAACCTACTGTAGGACAGATCACGATCTAATAATAGATCATATAGATTATATAAGTCGGCGGTTATGATATGTTTGCTGTGCAGGGTCTCTATAGATCGAGTGATCGAGTGATCGAGTGCGGGTCCGACCGTGGAAACATGTGGTGGATGATGCAGGTCGTACGACTCCCACCCGGTAAAAACGGGAGCTATTGATGGACGATACAGAACTTCCTGCAATATCTAGATCGTGAAGTAACGTGTGGATAAATGATTTGGTCCGACGACGTGTGGCAGATACGCTATGATTCTTGGAATGGCCCTTGCGTTTTTCACTGTATTGTTTTTTTCGTTTTTCTTTTTTCTTTTTTTTTTGTTGGGTTAAGATAGATTTAAGGTGAGGCGCATACCTGGTGTAGAGCATAGAGCGCCTCGAGTGAGACGTAACCTTACCTGGTACAAACGTTTAGGTGCTACAGTCTCGCTACCATACCCCGCGTGTTGGCGACGGACGACCAGCACGCCCGGCAGCGGTGCTGTACCAGGACCTGGTGCCTGGTTATATACTAAGTACACACGGTAATGATGGGTACGCGGAACACACTCAAAACGCACAGTGACCCATAGAATCGTGACAGCACCCATGAAATCGCCTATGATTTCCCCACGAAAATTGCTGTGAACTTCTATGGCAGCTGTATGAAAGCACTCACGGTAATGATGGGTACGGGGATCACACTCCGAGCGCACAATGACCCGTAGAATCGTGACAGCACCCATGAAATCGCCTACGATTTCCCCACGAAAATTGCTGTGAACTTCCATGGCAGATACATGAAAGCACGATGACGGCATCACGAAAATCCGTGTAAGCGTTGCGAAAGCCCATGCAGGTGCACGAAAAACCTGCAAAGACGCCTTGAAAGCCTGTGTAACTTTCGTGAAAGATCCCATGATACGGCCGTGAGAGACCATCACTCGAGCGCTTGAACGTTCGAAGTCGCTGTGAAAGCTCCGTGATGTCCATGAATAGCGTTGTGAGAGCGAATGAAGCTGTTTTCGTGAAAGCCCACGTAAGAGCCACGACAGGACAAGATGCAAGCCCATAGAAAGATCCACGGGAATCCAAGAACTTTCCGTGCAAGCATCATGGAAGCACCAAGCAGGTCGGTGTACGTACACGACGAGACAGCGAGCGATAGGGCACAGCGTCGTTGCAGCTGGACTCCGCTAGAACCTGCCCACTCATATCGCGGAGTGCCACGGAGCGAGGAGCGGAGAACCTTGCGGGAGACTGGCTGTACGTCGCGAACCCTCAGAACAAAAAACTGCTCCCCCCATCGTAGCACACATTTTACGCGCCATCTTCCGGTGGGTAGGTCTCGACGTTTGAGAGCGACCCGTCATTGCAAGCGTAGGTGGGGCAGTGAGGGGCTGCTTGGGGGCCAAGTAGCCGCTTGACCTCTCGGGGCAGGGGTATTATTGCAGCATGCCAGCGGGACAATCGGGAACCCGGCGGACGCACGCCACTAATAGCACTATTAATGCTATCAGTACCGTGAGGGCCAACCTAATATTGATGGGGCTCTTCACCTATTTGCGGAGGGAGCTCTAGGCCTCACGCCTCCCGCCTCACCCAAATACCTACTGAAATTAGGGAAAACTCCAATGTACCACAACTCGGTGAAGAATCACGTGGTGTAGAGTAGTGGCCTCTAGAATACATAGGTATGCAACTGTGAGGGGCAGGCACATAGTAATCCGGACCAAATGTGCGTTTAGTAAGAACTGGGTAATGGATAGGGTTTGTCTATATCGCAGGTCCCGGATACTATGCGCCCCGTAAATGCGAAGACTCCTTCGTTTTGGCATTCCAACGGTAATGAATGGACGTGTGCTACGATGGAAGTAGCGGTTTTGGCAATAGTAGTATTCTCCGAATAATGGCGCTCCTTAACCCGAATTCGTCTAAATGTCACCGTAGTCTTGTTTTTAAGAAGTGTTATTTCTTGGTATGCCTAGGCCATCGGGTTTTTTTGTTCGTTTAGGATGCGCTTTCAGTTTACTCGTAAATCAGCTTTGCATGCGAGGTGCAGAGCTCCTCAACAAGTGAAGGTCCCCACAAAACAACGGTAAAGGACTCATTAAGGGCTCATCCCACGCTACGAGGGGTGTACCATGTCCTTAGGAGTTTCTGATCTCCTTGACCATGAAGAGCTCAATATCTCACCCGAAATAAGACGCCCAAGGCGTTCAATCGCGGAACAAGGTCGCCAGCGATTCTATGCGCTACGAGCCCCTAAAACAAATAATACTAGTAAAGTGCACGGCTAGACTAGACTACCCAGCAGTTCTTCACTTGAGGAGGTCAACCTATCGGAACGCCACAAACCTTGGGACCCCAGAACGCCCAACCCTTGCCGTGCTACCGTACCCTGCCGTACCCTGCCGTACCTTGCCGTACCCTGCCGTACCCTGCCGTACCCTGCCGTGGGATGACTAGCACCTCTACCGCAGACTGCTCGTTTCCACTCTACCAGGTAGTTCATTATTACCTCATTAGTCTATTACCTCATTGTTACCACACCCTCAGTCAGAATTCGGAAGAATTTTGCTACCCCAGCCATACTTGTAGCACGCCTAAGGCCGCCTTTGCAACGCCCGGGGCGTCTACATCTGGTGAAAGGCGGGGGATTTGTGGTAACATGCGGAAAACGAGACGGATATGGAGAGAATTCTTTTGGAGGTTGTCGCGAGTAGCCAGAGCGAGGCTAGACAGGCCGACACCTCAGCTGGGGGCGCGAAAAGTCCCAGACAACGGGGGTATTGCACTTGCCAAGTAGAGTGACGCAAGCCGCGGTTGAGGGGTGCACATACATTTCTGAGGCTCCTCGCTTCGTGGAGCTCTCACGTCTCACACAAAATATTGACCCGGGAGGAAAAATGGAAGTGCCACACCCGATGACTTGTTCCATGGCCTAGGAGGCACACGACGACTTATAGACTAGTCTACTATACAGTGAAAAACAACTGACACGCCATCGATCGATCGAAGCTCGATAGTTGGGAAGTTGAGGTACCTCGCTGGTCAGAAATATTTGAACAATAATAATACTAGGTATCAATGTCGTAGCCCGCGCCAAGAATCGAAGAGAGCGCCATCCACACGAGGCGCGGGTGAAGCTCTAGGCCGGAGGGCGCCACACCGCCCTCATCCGAGGGTTGGGGAGCGGTGGAGGGTGCGGTAGGGGAAACGACTCCCCCGGGAGGAACAGAGGAGCCCGGTAGGTCGGTTGGGGATATAAAGAAGGTCCGGGAGCCGAAAAAAGAGGAGGTGGGGCGATCGCAAGGAACGGCGACCGACCTACGCTACCGAAAGGCGCGGCATAATCCTCCTGCTCAACGGTGGTTGACGGCATGCACGAGGCAAGGGGACACGAGGCAGCGAGATACCACGTGTGGTTGGGACGAAAGCCACAGCGCCCACTCTTCTGGCCGAGTCGCGTCCGGCAGACGCCGAGGAGACGTGGCCACGCTGATGTCAAAATTGCCACCCGAAGGCCACACGACCGATGACGTTTGCTACGATAGAGGTGCACCATTTTTTTTCTTAATACTACCCCTCACGTTAGGAGGTTAAGAAATGTCCTTCTTAACCCAAAAACTGATATGGAGAAAAATGAAACCGCTACTGCCGGATGGCCAGATCCCATGGCCTAGGTATTCAGCGAGAATCGCACTAAAACCTATCATATTTCCGACGATTTTGAGTTTAGCAAGCCCCGCCATTCAGACACCATTTCAGACCAAAACTGCTACCTCTGTTGTACCGCAGGCCATCGAAGTAGGGGAGGGAAGCGCTCTCCCATGGTGCTTGGACGATAAATATCCCTCTCAGATAATCTTCGACGTCAGGACCTCCCACCGCCCTCTTTTGGGCCCACGGGGTTGTCAAGGATTCGAGTATCTCCGGCCCACGATCTATGCTGACATCGGACGGGAGGAGATTGGCCGGGGCACGACAAAATGTTGAGGGAGAGTCGTCACCGAGCCGGACGCCGTCCCGCAGGAATTTTGGCAGATGGTCTTGCGGTCCAGCCTTGGCGCATTAGAGGGTAAGGTCTACTTTAATATGCATTGGTTCGACATGGACGCGGCTCAACAAAGCGGCGGGCTGTGCAACAGTGGCGGTCGCGGCCAGATGGCTCAACCGCTGGAGTGGGGCGGATAGAGTTTGCGGAGCCCGGAGGGTCGGAGGGTTGGAGTTCGTTGGGCCGAGGGCATGGGCGCTGAGAGCACGGTCAAGTGGCTCGTTCACACCGGCTACTCCAACATCTTCTGCGCCTATGCCGCCCGACTCCTAACATTGATGATCAGAAACAGAACACATCGTGCCTTAACACCAAGCAGTCGCCGATGCCGTGGTAGTCATGTTCTGTCGTCAATTTTTCCCTCTGAAGCAAAACCACACCGTCAAAAAGAGGCACTCCCCACTAGACTAAACCAGCAACAACAGCACTACTAATAATGGTACGGCAGGGGGGCACCTGATATTTCGGAAGCTCCTCGATTGGACGCGTGCTACGATAGAGGCAGCAAGGTTTGGGCAAGACCAGTTTGTGATCGACGGGGCCGGCCTTCTTAACCCTGTTCAAGCCTCTTTAACCCCAAATCGTCGGAATGTCGTCCTTTTTCGGAGTACGTTTTTTTCGTCTACCTAGGCTACAGTATGGGTTTGTTCGTCGGGTTGCATTTTCAGTTTCCTGAAGAAAGTTTTTTTCTGCGAAAGTGGAGAGGCTCCAGAAGAAAATAAATGGCGAAGCCCTATCGTATGTAGCATGCATCATTGAGGTCCTATTGACAACCTCACCCAAAACTTGATTTCGATCGAAAAATGTATATATTAGGCAGCAGACAGACAGACAGACAGACAGACACACACAGGCAGACAGACAGGCAGACAGACAGACATACAGACAGACATACAGACAGACAGACGGACAGACAGACAGACAGACAGACAGACATACAGACAGGCAGACAGATAGACAGGCAGACAAGCAGACAGAGAGACAGACAGACAGACAGACACCAAACGGATTTTTGGTTTCAGAGACCCCAGCTGGAATTGGGATCCAGCCTGACAATATTCCACGTGGTTTGCAGTTTTTCGTATCCCACACTCGTATGGACGATGTGCGTCTGCGCACGGAATATATAATCTGTGACCCATCAGTTACCTCGTGCACGAGACCACTGTTTTTCTTGTAGACATCTAGGCCAATATAGTTGGCCTGTACGACGTCCTGCAACAACATATAGGAAGAGCTTGACAACGTGTTGTCGGCTCCCGCTCCTTCTGTACCGCCGGATCGATTTCCGCTTTACAATGTTGAACTGCTGACACGATTTTTGCCTGGTGGCAACGTCACGATAATCCGATAGTCTAGACTATAGAGAGAACGTTCAAATATTGCTAACAATGATCAACACTACGATGATTACCGTCGGGCCAGTCTGTTCGCAAGACTGACACTGCTCGCAGAACGCCGCCATGCAACCTTTCCTCAGAGGCTCCTCGAGAATTTAAACCGACGCACTCAACCCCTTAGCTCTCGCCCACAAACTATGAACAATCCACATCGCCACAAGAACCGCTAGTAGTTCTATAGGGCAAACGGACAGGCAGCTTCGTGCACCGAGTAAACAGAAAACATGGTATCCTATATCCTAGCCCCTGTATAGATTAAACACGATGTGACAACCACCTCAAGCACTGCTGCGCCAAGACAAATTAGTCCGTTCCCAACCAAGCCGAGATGCAGGGAGCCACCCGGCAGCGCGGCGAGAAAATTCCGCCGGTCGTTGTCTTTACCAGAGCGCCGACGACCACCATTGGGATGGTAGCCCACGCCAACCAAAAAACGGTAGGGCATCCGTTTGGAAATATCAGCGAAAGGCCCATAGAACCCAGGAAGCGACAACAACATTAATGATACCGCAACCACGCCCAGGACATTGAAAACGGACACAAGAAGCGTGAAGGCAGCTCCTTTTTCCCCCCGGTATCCTTCCAATACTTAAAACCTACTGCTGCTTTGAGAAGTTGACTGCATAGCGCGGCCGCTGCGAAGAAGGCGGTTTCCGTCAGCTCCGCGGTTCCAGACGGGTTGGAGGCCCAGCATTTTCCCGCCCAAAATACGTGGGAGTAGAAAATTCTTCTTAAAAAAACTAAAAATCCGGCGGATTTACGTTTTTCTGAGAGATTTTCACTATTAATACGATACTGCACTTTAAGGGCGTCGTAATCTCTCTCCGAAATTTACAACGTAAGAACGTTTTTCGGACAGAAGTGCATACATTTCGGCCGTCGTAATCGGTCTCCGAAATTCCACAAAAAAATTGTGACAGATTTATCGGACAGCAGTACATTTAGACTAGAGGGGGGAGGGGGGGGGGGGGAGGGGGGGGGAGGGGGGGGGGATGGGGGGAGGGGGGGGGGGATGGGGGGAGGGGGGGGGATGGGGGAAGGGGGGGGGAGGGGAAGGGGGGGCGTCATGCCCAAGAGACTGAAGTCTGGGTCTGGCCATGATCATCGTCTTGAAATTTGTGGGCCTTCCAATCGCCGTCGCAACAAGATAGCGTAAGACCGCCCTGACTTCTTCGCCATGTTGCGTTCTCTCCCCAGTGCCATTGATGATGCACTTGATACCCTCTATGAGCCCAATGCCGTCTTAATGCAGTTCCTAGGGACTGCTAGTATGACATTTTTCCTCTCTTTTCCTTTCCTTGCTTCCTCTTCTTGCTTTGTCTCTCCTAGCTTTTCTTGTCTTTTCTCTTCTCTCCTTTCCGTCTTCGTTTGTTCGCTCCCTTGTCTTTCCTTTCCTTTCCTTTATCTTGATGTCTTTTATTTGTTTCTTTTTTCTTATTGAGTTGCGTTCGTCGTGCGTATGCGTAGTGATAGGTACTACGTGCAATATATACGTCGCAGGTATACCGGTCGCCCCGGTGGCGTATATTAAGTTATCCTCGAGCCTGGTATAGGCCAGTTTCGTGAGTTCGAGCCCCGCCAAGTGCATACTCGTATAAATTCGTTGGGACTTTTTCTTGCGCACAAATTGACTTGCGGAAAGCGCGATAGCGTGAGTTAGCGGGCCCTTGAGAGACGCATAATACATATGGGAGATCCATTCCAGCGTTACTAACACGGAAAATCCAGGGGCGACCCATGGGACAACAGAAACACAATCAAATATGGGTGACCCATGGCAGCCCCATAGATAGGTGGCCCATGCACGAGCAGCAGCAATGCGTGGATCAACCACGACGGGAGGTCCATGGGCGACCCACCATGGGCTGAGATTATAGAACTAATCTATTTGGGTAGCCAATGGCTAGCTCAATTGGGACAGTGGTCTCAAAACTAACCTTATGGTGAGCCATGGCAGACCCACATCGGTGACCCGTTCACGAGAAATAGGAGCCCGTGGGTCACCCGTTGGAGACCAAAGAGCCATGGCAGACCCACATCGGTGACCCGTTCACGAGAAATAGGAGCCCGTGGGTCACCCGTTGGAGACCAAAGGGTGACGCGTGGGCGACCACTCCAAAACCCATGGGTGACCCATGCACGGGCAACCCGTACCGGCAAATAAATGAACTAGTGAAATGAACACTTTAAATGATAAATCTACACGTGCGAGGCCCATGGGTCAGGAGTAAACAGGACCACCAATGGGCGTGACCCCTGCATGGGTGATCCACGAACGAGCATTACTATCAACGAATAATAATTGGTATTTGCGAGACCCGCGGTTAAGTACTATGAACCCGTGTGTGACTCATAGGCGAGACCCATGGCATGCAATTGCTGTACACCGCGTCTAACAGGCAAACAGTGCATATTGTCGGATATTACTATTGCCTTATTTTCTTGTTGGTGGTTGTTCACACTGTGGAAGCGTGCTACGATTAAAAAAAGGGTAGTAGTAGTAGCACATTTTTATATTATTTTTGGCATTAATTTTCGTTTTTTTTTAAATGGAGGGGCTCCTTAACCCAAAATCGCCGTAAATGCCATTCCTGTTTTGCAGCAAGAAAACTTTCAACACCCCAAGGCCATGGGATTGTACATCTATCTGGTCTGTTTGGTTATTTGACAAATTGAAAACTACACTTCAGGTTAGAACACATACTATTGCGGTGCGAATGTAAGCTTTCTTCAAATTTGCCACAGACAGTCGGGGGGGACAGGTCTATCTAGCTGAGAAGGGTGTTCCGCTCTTCATGAGGCATGCTTCCAAGACGAGTACCAGGTACGGCACCGTTGCAGCAAAAAGTAGTTTATTGGCGCGCTGCTGAAAATGCTGATTTTACAGTGTACAGAAAACAGTGACGCATTTAGAATGTGTTAGCTTCGACAAGATCCACGATCTCATAGTTTTCTTTCTCAAATAAATGTCTTCTTTTTATATAACTCTACAGTGTGTTTTCACGGACAGGGTGATGTCCAAAGGAGGTGATCAAAATCTCATAGGCCGGGTCGGGTCGGTTCGTCGAGAGGTTTTCAAATCTTCCGGGTCGGGCCAGGTCATGCAACACCTCCTACAATACCAAAGAAACTCACGATATTGTCTTGTCCCTACGCATGCACGAGGTCGCTAAAATCAAGTGAAGAAGGAAACACAAAGGATTACCTTTTTTTTTTTTCTTGAATTATCCTGTTGTTGTGATGACACCGCTCCGGTTTGTTTTTTGTTCCAACCTTTAGACTATTTGGTGTGTCGTGTCGCTTTATCTTTGAACGTTACTGCCGCATGGATGTCCTCGTTCGTTCACGTTGTATTGAATTTCGACTGGGTTCCCGCGGAAGAGCTGTCCTTAGGTGGTAGCTGCCTCAAATCTTCGTTAACGACGTCGCTGTTTTTGAAACCAACTCCCGCCAGTATTCCTGAAACACGCTGCCCCTTGAACCTCGACGTCATCGCTCGACAGACTTTTTGCGAAGAAGAAATTCTACAAGAAGAAGTATTTTTATTACGTGGCACCCTTCCTCGTGTCGAGCAGCCATGAAACATTCGTCAAAGGAAACCGCTGGTTTTGAGGGGGATTATCGTATATAATCAATCCGAACTTGTTTGAATTCGCTTGCTGTATAACGTGTTCTGTGTAACCACGCGGCGTGCCGCTACGGCGTAGATCGAGGAGAGAAGATAAAATACTCGTACACCAGATACCAAATACACACCACCAGGTGGGTCAATACCGTTCTGTCAGAGACCGCACCATATAAACCACACATAGGAGGTAAGCCGCACCTATCCTGATTGTCACCGGCTGCACCACTCACATATATACGGGCAGTATCGCTATCATCGAAGCCCGGGTCGTATCATTAACATCATCGAACGCCCCGCGGGGGGGCAGCTCCACACTCCGAGGCATATACCGAATAATGCCTCGACACATAATACGAAACCCCAGAATATACGAAACCACCAAATATCCGCGGACCCGTATCGAACAACCGCATACCACAAACAGCCCCCCTATTCGGTGCTCGATACGATAGGTTCCGAACAACTTAATATCACCAATTGCCAGGTAAAACGGCAAATCCCAAATTCCATAATAAATCATTGCCAAGGTAAAACGGCAAGCCCAAATTCGGTCATGAAGAATTGTCAAGGTAAAACGGCAATCCCTATACCAATCTCTCAATCTCAATTCCAGCATTGATCTCCCAATCTAAAGCGAGACAGCAACTATACGGGAAGAGAAAAATCCAACAAACAAGAGTATGCTGGTAAAATCCTCAACCAAAACCAATAACACCGTCTTCACTAAAAAATAGCATTCCGCCCGATAACATCGGCCCCCCTGTTGTACAAAACATCATACCGCTCGATAACATCGGCCCCCCTGTCGCGTACTCTGGACGAGTAGGACAACAGAACGTGTCTGATATAGGGCATCTCAAATCGAACTATAACAGCCCCCCTGCTATTAACAGGTGCTCACCACGGGAGTATGCAAAAAAAGGCAACGATTGCATCTGAATTTAAAAGTGCTAAGGATACTATTTATTAATAGTAATTTTGGGTCCCCTGTACGTTGTGCATACTTAACCAATAGCCAACGTGTACGGCACGATTCATCAAGACCATCGACATATCTTACTGGCGTGTTAACCTTACTCGACGCATGAGTACATCCCAATACTTTCTCCAATTCCCTACAAATAACTTCTCCGTTCCACTCACCCAATACCCCAATATCCCCAAAAAAATAAATAAATGCAAGAAATCACCACAAATTCATCACAAAGTTGCGGTGAAAACGAAACGCCTCCGTGTGCAAAGGCTTGGTGAGAAAATCAGCATGCTGAAGTGTCGACGCTACGTGGACAATCTCGAACTCCCCGTTAGCAACACGTTCCCGAAGGAAGCGATGACGGACATCAATGTGCTTACTGTTGGGAGTGGTCACAGGGTTTTCCGCCAAATGTATCGCCCCCTGGTTATCTTCCTTCACCGTGGTACTCCCAACATCGCGGTCCGGGAAAATAAAACTCCAGAGATACCGCATGAAAATCGTCTCGTGAAAACCCGTGGCCATCGCCACATACTCTGCCTCCGTCGACGAAAGCGTAACGGATTTCTGCGTCCTAGAGTAGAACGATACACAGGCACCAGCGCACATGATAACTCCACCAGAGACAGACCTTCGGTCATTGGCCTCGTGCGCATAGTCCGCGTCCACGTACAACTCCAGCTGAACTCCATCACTCAGACCCCTCTGAAAAGTAATACTGTAAGTACTCGTCGATTTGATGTACATCACGATGTGCAGCGCTGCCTGCCAATGCAATAACTTTGGCGCTGCAGAGTACCTTGCCACCGCTCGAACCGCGTTAAGGATGTCCGGGCGGGTCTGGTTCGCCAGCCACATCAAATGCCCTACCAATGACCAAAAAGGCTCATCAACGTCTGGTTCATCGTGGTCAAACACCTCAAGCTTTAGGCCAACCACCGCCGGGATGGTCTTGCCGCGAGTGACACCAAACTTCGCTACGGTACTTTCAGCGAAAACCTGCTGTGATATCGTCAACTTCCCTGCATCCCAGTCTCGAGAAAATCGGCAACCTGCGTACCACCGCAACTCCCCCAGGTTGTTGATAGGAACGAACTGGTTCAGGTCCTCACAAAACTTGTCACACCTACTCTTAAGCCCCATCGCAAATATGTCATCCACATGCACTACTACTACGATAGAAACGGCCCCCGCTTCCACCAAACGCATAACACACGCATCAGCCTCACACTGCTCAAAACCAAGACCCCTCATGCCGCGTACCAAGTGATGATGCCATTGCCGCGACGCCTGCTTCAAACCATACAGGCTGCGGCACAACTTAACCACCTTACCGGACATCGACCCGCACCCCTTGGGGAGGCGCATGTAGACATCCTCACTTAGCTCTGACTGGACAAATGCCTGCTCGGCATCAAAAAGGCATAAATCCAATTCCAACTCGCACGCTATGGCAGCCAGCAAACGAATACTCGCAACTGATGGGCACGGGGAATAAGTCTCGAAATAATCAACGCCTGCACGCTGCCCAAAGCCCCGCGCTACCAGCCTGGCCTTTGCCCGCACTACTCTACCAAATTCGTTGACATTCCAAGAACAAACCCACTTAGCAGAGATTACGTTGATGCCGTTTCGTTGCTACGTGTCACCACCTCTCTCGTCCACCACAGCACCGAACGTCCCCGCGCGGTACAGACCGTCGAACTCAGTGCCCATGGCATCGAACCACACATCTCGGTGTTCATCCTCGCACGCTTCGCGATACGAGTCGGGCGTTACCAACTCATTCGCAGGGCATGAAGGCAGTTCAGGAGCGGGCATGTGCGGAGGAGACTGGTCGGCAATGATCATAGCGATATTCTCCCGCGCGGCTAGCATCGAAACGAAGCCATGCTGCGGGCCCAGGCCCCCCCGTTGTCGCGCCGCCGACCGCGTCACCGCCGGCGATACCCGCGGTTGCTGCTGCTGCTGCACCGGCACCTTCACAGAGGGTGGAGGCGCGGGCGAGGATTCCGGCGGTGCAACGGTCGCGGGCGGCGCAGGGGGAATGGACACGGGCAAGGACTCCGGTGATGCAACGGTAGCTGACGTCGGCTTCTGCTGCTGTGGTACGGACGACGCAGCAGGCAGGGGCGTGGGCGAAGACTCCGGCGTTACACCAGTCGATGGCGTCGACGGCTGGTACCACACCTCGAAGCCCTGCGGAGCTTGCGATTGCTGGGCTGGGTCATTGACAGCCCCCCCCTTAGCCGGCGACGGGGACCCGGCAATCGCGATCCCTCCACCGAACGGCGCGCGCCGATAGCCCCACGTCACATCGGTCGAGTAGCTCGTGATGCCTAATGGCGACTTCATGATCTTGCTGCAATCCGAGGCGTGGTCGTTGCCGGAGTTCAGGTAGAATCAGGGTTCCCCCTTCGGCTCTGACTTAGCCGCCCGCTTGACCTTGTGGCGTCCCGGCATCATGTATGGAAGTACGGGGCCCCTAAGGCCTCCCGTGGAACTTCTCGAACGAGTACATCATGCGGTCTTTTCATCCACCCGCGCCATGAGGTTGAGCGCGTCGCACATCCACGTCCATGCTTCCGGCCACGAGAGTTCATAGTTGAGCGCCTTGGCCGGAAACTCCACACCATTGAACATGGTCTGGAACTCCAAGAACGCAGCGTGACCCCCCTCGGCAACAAGAGCTAGCTTCCGCTCCACCCGCCCGTTGCGCTTCGGGCCGTCGATGGACGTGAACTCGCGGCGGATGTCGTTGTCGACCATCAGCCTTTGGAACTCGGCGTTAGTGAATTCGGAGGCGTTGTCAGTGCGAAGGCATTCCGGCTGCCCGTAGGCATTTACGGCCGCCAGGAAAGTGCGGAAACCGAGGGTGACGGGGGCCGCGCTCTTGTCCGGCAGAAATACCGGCCAGCCCATGTTGGTGGCGTCGTCGACGATCATTAAACAGTACCGAGCGCCGCCTGTTGACGTCGGCATAGGTCCTGCGAGGTCGGCGTACAGGCGCTGCATCCGCTTCTCAGCACGGCACGACGTGGACTTAGCGACGGCTTTGCGGATCCCCTTCCCCCCCGCGCACCCGTCGCAATACCCCAAACGTCCCGTCACGTTGATTCCCATTTGACGAGCAGTCTCACGTAAAACGGTATCGTGGGCGTGGCCAAGGGAACAGTGCAAGTCGTTGATGTCTATCCATCTCTGCCTACCAGGCCTTAACACTGCACCAGCAAGTGCAGGGGGTTTCTCGTGTCTCGCTACTCGAGTGGCCTGAACGTAGTTGCCGAACTTCTCCTTGCGGAAAAACACGCGTCCATCGAGCATGTGCGCCCCTTCGTGGTCAAGGGTGATGACGTGCTCCTCTTGGATCACGTTGAATGAGCAGAGGTCGAAAGGTACGCCAGGCACAAACGCCACATTCCTCAAGGTCACTGCTACGTCTTCAGCATAATGCATCACTACATCAACGCAACCAAAAAACTCTACCTCCATCTTCTTTCCGTCACCAATGATCAAATACTTCTCGTCGGGGGCAGGGGGTCTCTTGTTGTAAAAGAGAGCAGAATCACCAGTACAATGGATGGAAGCAGCACTATCTCCAATCAGAATCTTTCTCCCAGGCTATGTAGCCCTCACGAGACCACCCCCAACAGAAAGAGCATGCCACTTGCCTAAAGACGTTAAGTGCGCGACGAAGAGGGTGGGCCACTCGACCTGCTGTTCGCTGCTGGCCGGCGCCTGGCTGTCGATAGTCGAGGAAAGCGGCCCGCCCTCGTAGGCTCCCCCGGCTCCTCCACTTCTCGGCTTTGGCCGACCTTGCACTCCGTCGCCCACACCGCCCCCGTCCCATTGTTGTGCGCCTCCGCCCACACCGCCCCCATCCCATTGTTGTGCGCCTCCGCCCACACCGCCCCCGTCTCATTGTTGTGCGCCTCCGCCCACACCGCCCCCGTCCCATTGTTGTGCGCCTCCGCCCACACCGCCCCCGTCCCATTGTTGTGCGCCTCCGCCCATACCGCCCCCGTCCCATTGCTGTACGCCTCCGCCCATACCGCCCCCGTCCAATTCGTCGCCGTGAATTACGAAGCCAGTTTGGTGCTGAGGCCAAGCTCCCGGTGGTGGTGGGTGCTGCTGCTGCTGGTGGTGCTGGTAACTATGGTCTGCACCCCCACGCTGCTGCTGTTGCCCTCCCCCCAACTGCTGCTGCTGCTGCTGCCCATACGGCCGCTGCTGCTGTGGTGTGCTGCTGTAGTGCTCCTGGGGGGGCGGAGGGCCGTGCGGAGGGGCCGCGACAATGTTTGCATGCATGCGGGTGGGCGGAGCAGTGCGGCATTGCCTGGCCATGTGACCGTAAGCTCCACAAGTGCTGCAGACCCCCGAAAAAGCGTTCGGCGCTCGAAAAATGTCGGACTTGTGCCCGAGGGCACCACACCGACCGCACTTGTACACTTCCCCCATGGACGCTCCTGGAGGCGGAGGAGACTTCGGATGGTACCACCCACTTCCGGTGGTACCTGCCCCACCTTTGCCCCCCGGCCTCAGCTGGTGCTGGGGCTGCTGCTGCGGCTGGGGTGGGTGCTGCCGCTGCTGCTGGTGCTGGTAACTATGGTCTGCACCCCCACGCTGCTGCTGTTGCCCTCCCCCCAACTGCTGCTGCTGCTGCTGCTGCCCATACGGCCGCTGCTGCTGCTGCTGTTGCTGCCCAAACGGCCGCTGCTGCTGCTGCTGTTGTTGCCCATACGGCCGCTGTTGCTGCTGCTGTTGCTGCCCATACGGCCGCTGCTGCTGATGCTGTTGCTGTCCATACGACCGCTGCTGCTGCTGCTGCTGCTGCTGCTGCTGCTGCCCGGCGCCTAATCTGCCCTGAAAACCCCCACCGACGGCGAGGGCGTGGGGATCCGCCAACGGCGCAGCAGCCATTGACACGACCGCCGCTAACTTCCGCTCCTCCAACTCCTTCGTCTTGCGGTTAGTGTGGGAGGTGCGGACGATTCCCTCCATCTCCGATCGCGTGAGGCCGGGTCGAAGCAAGCTAGTGCGCTGCTCCACGTCGTAAAACTCGGACGGGAGACGACGTGTTAGTATGCGAACCACATCGCGATCCGACTTGCGGATACCCAATGTGGACAGCACATTGAGCTTCCCCTCAGCACGGGCAAAGAACAGCTTGGGGTCCTCATCCCCCTGCATCTCTATGTTCTCGAAGTCTTTCTCGAGATGATCTCGTTCGGCATCACCCTGCGGCTGATACCAGGCCATGACAGCCTTCCATGCTCCCTCCACCGACCCAGCGGCATGCATCCGTTCCTCCACAGGCTGTCCTTGCATGGCTTCCATGAGAATTTCCCATGCCTTCTCGCACTTCTCGACTCTCTGCTGCCCATGAAGATAGATGGATCGGTTGCGCTCCTCCATCCCTCCTAAGCCCCCGGCTATCCAAATAGGGTCGCTCGTGGGCTCAAGCGCCCCGATCAGACACCGCGCCGTCAAGAAAGCTTAGAACCTGTGTGACCACAGGTGCAGCTGACTGCGCCCATCAATCTTGGGCACCCGCATGCTGTTTTGCGACGACAAGATGAGCGCCGGGGGGGTCTGGTGGTGACGGTAATCTGGCTCCGGCACAGGCTCCCCAGCACTTGCCTGCTGCATCGGCCGCCCGCTCCCCCCAGCGGTACCCGACTGAACCGCTGCCTCGGCGGACATTCTCAACGCTCTCTCCGCTGACAACGCCGCGTCTCGCTCAGCCACCGTCGCGTCTCGCTCAGCCAACGTCGCGTCTCGCTGAGCCAAATTAATCGACACTTCCTCAAGCTGCTGCCGAAGCAGCTCGGCCTCCTCGGCCATAACAACAACCCTTCAGCAAGCTCCGGGCCCGGAAACCCACGATAATCGTGTTTGAATTCGCTTGCTGTATAACGTGTTCTGTGTAACCACGCGGCGCGCCGCTACGGCGTAGATCGAGGAGAGAAGATAAAATACTCGTGCACCGAATACCAAATACACACCAGGTGGGTCAATACCGTTCTGTCAGAGACCGCACCATATAAACCACACACAGGAGGTAAGCCGCACCTGATTGTCACCGGCTGCACCACTCACATACATACGGGCAGTATCGTTATCATCGAAGCCCGGGTCGTATCATTAACATCATCGAACGCCCCGCGGGGGGGCAGCTCCACACTCCGAGGCATATACCGAATAATGCCTCGACACATAATACGAAACCCCAGAATATACGAAACCACCAAATATCCGCGGACCCGTATCGAACAACCGCATACCATAAATAGAACTTGCCCGCTGAAACACACTACTAACAACAAAAAAAAGGGATTTTCTTGACGTTACGCGATATGTCGGTAGGATCCCGAAGTATGTGCCGCGATTGACGCGATTGACGCGATTGATGCGATTGATGCGATCGATGCGACCGTTGCGATTGATGCGATGGACGCGATTGATGCGATTGATGCGATTGATGCGACTGATGCGGTTGATGCGATTAATGCGATTGATGCGATTGATGCGATTGACGCGTGCGGTACGATAGAGGTAGCACTTTTTGACATTTTTTTATGACGAAACCTTTTGAGGCAAAATCGCCGAAATTTCGTTCTTGTTTTTCGTCAAAAACACTGGTGTTAATACCGAGGCCATGGGAAGGCTTTTTTCATCGGGTTGTTGCACTTTCAGTTTTCTCAACCGTTGTTTTAAGGGGAGGCATAGAGCTTCTCAAGCCAAGAACCTTGGAGGGAAAAAATGGTGCACCGCTATCGTAGCATGTGTCGAGGATACCTCGCCTCTCACCGGATTCCATTAACAACGGCGTAAAGGCTGCCCGTCGCAACCTGTGTCGGGTTTCCACTATATACCGTTGGTTACCATGTCAAAATCCGATGAACTCCCACTGCCCCCCACGGGCACAACAATGGACACATGTAGTCGGAGCATCTCACGGACTTGTTGCGGGCTTCCCGTAGGGCATGGGGTACCTCGAACACATCGGTAGTCATGGGATTTAATCACAGCCCCCCACGGGTGCCCGCGTGAACAGCAGGCGTCATGAGAACTTATCAGAAAGTCCGCGGGGTCCCGCGGGAATCCACGGGGTCCGGCGGGAGCAGCGGTACTCACTAGGAACGCCTCACGGTATCCCATTCACTCCCGCGGAAGCAGCGGGACCGATATAGGAACGTCTCGCGGGCTTCCGACGGGCGCCCCCGCGGTGACATCGGAACCCATTATTTACGGTCTTCCCACGGGTCTCGCACGTTGTCCGGCGGTAACGGGAACGTACGAGTAAAAAACTCACCGGATCCCACCGGAATCGGCGGTGTCCACCGCGAACAGTGAAACCTGTACGACGAAAAAGAGACACACGTATAACAAGACAGCAAGGTCATACATCTCAGACAGTGTGTTATCAGTGAGCTCTGAATCGTGAATCACGTATTCAGGCAACTAAACTAACATGCCAGGTACGTTGTAAAAGTCGCATTAGAAACCGTAGGCACGGCGGCAACAAAACAGGGGATATTGGCTATTAGGTGCGCACAAAAGCACGTGGACTCGCCGACGATAGAGGACAGGCGGCGACTAAATTCCAAATCAAGCAACCAGTGCGACAACGTAACTGAAACTGCTTGGTACATTGCGACATCTGTGAACACCTCCAGACCTCCCCGAGAGGGAGTTGCCTAAGTCAATTATACCTCCGACAGGGCCAAACGGTCATCTTCTAGCTGCTTATCAGATCGCCAGGCATGCTAGGTCGATTGCACTGCAGATATGCCCTAACGGCGAGGGTCACTGATAGTTGCCTATAGCTAGCAGAGCAGGTTACACCATGATGTATTTATTTTACGATATTCAAGCGATACATGCAGAAACAGCAACGACAGCTTACCATGAGCATAATTTATTTCAGTAAGCGTTCATAACGAAACCTTACACGAGTCGTTCTACGGTTGTAGCCCTCCCAACTTTTATTTCTCGAAATCGCTGGTTTTGAAACCAACTGCAGGCCGTATCTCCTCAAACACGGTGCCCCTTGCCACCCCGACGTCATCGTTCGATAGTCCTTTCTTTGCAAACAAGAAAGCCCATGATGAGTACACGGTAGGCGGGTGGGTCTCTTTATTAGGGACCTTTTCTTTTGCAGTGGCTCGGGGTCATTCGCGCGAGTGACCCCGCCCCCTGTCCCTTTGTGCGGCCTTGAGCTCGCTTGCTTGCTTGCTTGTGTGCTGTTTCAGTGTGCCACAGGAGTCCGCCACGGAAGGGTAAGCGATGCTGTGCCTAACAAATCGCGAAAAAAATCTTCTTGCGCGTGAGATACAGAGTCACTTGTGTTGCGAGTATGATATGATATGATATGATATGATATGATATGATATGATATGATATGATATGATATGATATGATATGATATGATATGATATGATATTATATGATGTGATATGAGATGAGATGAGATGATATGAGATGATATGATATGATATGGTATGATATGATATGACATGATATGATATGATATGATATGATATGATATGATATGATATTATATGATATGATATGATATGGTATGGTATGATATGATATGATATGGTATGATATGATATGATATGATATGATATGATATGATATGATAGCTCAAATTTTCGGCAGTGAACATGGGAGTATGGTGCTGCCGCAGCATAGTGGTGTTTTTCATAGTGATCATCCTTCCTCGTGTCTAGCATCCATAAAGCGTTCGTTAAAAAAAATCGATGGTTTTTTTGGGGGGTATTATTGTAGAATCAGTCACATTCTCACTAACATCATTAACATAAAACAAAATCAAGTCCAGTACAGGACTTGATCCCCATTATCTCTTTGGGTCTCGCACCGTTCGTCGAGTAACTCCTATTCATTATTCTATCTAAAATCAAGTTATATAAACCCTCCCTCCTCTCAGTGTATATTGCTGAATAGTTCCCATGCAAAAAAATCACCCCGTTGTTGTAATCCTTGGTGTGATACATGCATGCAGCAACACCAATAGTTAACAGCCATGAGCACCGATAATTAATGCTCAAAATGAAATATCGAACCACTGACATTATTAACGTATGTACCGACTCGAGACCGCAGGCCCGGTGGTATCAGCTCCGAGGAACTCCCCTCATCATCATAGACTCGGAGTGCATTTGTCCACAATGCAACAGTTCGTTCGTTATCACACGAGGAAGTACCATGTCATCGGCCATGGACCTGCCCGTCCATCTCTCAAGAGTAACTAGAAACGCACACAACGAAAATGGAACTCCCTAACAAATTTTATCCAACTACGCTATGCAGGGTAAAAAGCCCAATGATACGACCATACATAGCGGTACATGACCCTCCAAACGTCCATATCGGGCTATCAACCATAAGTTGGCTCAGACCGAGCATAGCTATGATAAACATAGCTGTTCGTACGTTGGGCAGTAATCAAGTCCAACAAAAAGCGGTCGGTTTCACCACGACCTAATATCTACCACGTCTACTGACTGTGAACAATCGTTCTTCAGCAGCCGCATCATCACCAATGCATCTTCAAGTAAACCACGCACCACGTGTCACATCTCCAATTGCGCGTACAACTTGCGGAAACCCGAACCACACACGGAATACACATTTCAGTGCAACAGCCACCCGTGAAGCGGCAGTATCAACCCCGGACATGCTCTGTCCACACAGCCTCGGCGATAAACCACCAGCTGCGCCTACGTCAGGCACTATCAGCGCCCTGTGCAGAAACTCCGAGCCAGAAAAAGAGTCGAAATTCAAAATTTAGAAAAAAAACCGAAAATCAGCAATTCAGAATTCGGGATCCCTCCCAAACCACAACATGACCGAAAACGCAGCCCATACTGCTGTACGAGTCCCCGCTTCTGCTCCGCCTTCAGTCGCAGCGCCTTGAGCTCTTTTCGCAGCACAGCCGCCGCGTAATGGAACACGCGCGGCGCCGGCTCCAAGGTGCTCACTGCCACCCCCAATCCTTCCCAGGCCACCCCGACGCCGATCGTCGTCACCACCGAGCGGCAGTCGCGGCAAGACTGCCGCATTTCACTGTAGGTGATTACACTCTCGTGGGGGTATCGCCGGCGCCATCCTAGCACTTTGCTGAAGCCGCATCGCCACAGGCTCCACGCGTGCAGGTGGGTCGCCCGAAAACGCCCGACGGAATACGTCAAGGTGCGTGCGAAAAACGACATCGTGCAGCGTCTTGGCGCATTCCGGCGGGAAACCATGGTCAACAGCGTCATCGACCTCCGTCTCCGACACGCTCACACAATCCTGCATCTCCACGTCGAAATCCTGGAATATCATGGGTGTTTGAGACGGCAGCGTCAGTTTGATGTCATCGTCCACGTCTCCTGGCGCGTCGCCGCCCGGCCCGAACGCCGTAACCGCCATCGCCGCCTGCAGCAAGCACCAGCGTTGGGCGCCCACAGCACAAGCTGTAAGCCCCACCTCAGCGCCCTCTTGACGCCCGTGTGCTTTCAGTACAGATGCCTTGAGCTGCACCATGACGCCGATGCCGTGTTTCTCTCTCAGCGTCTTCTGTCCAATGACAACCACATCGCCTCCTCCAGGGAGCACGATAGTTTTCATGGTAAACCGGACTGGTCCTCACGGAGTTTCGATCGTTAAGTGGAGCGGACACGACCGCGTGTCAATATCACACTCCTGGCCTAGAGACGTCACCACACGCGCATACCCAACAAACGATTGCGCTAAAGCGGTTTGCGTCATCCCCGGGTGTCTCCGCAGGGCCTCTACCAGCTCTTCCAACCTTGCTGTAATGCCTGGACCAGACTCCATGAGCGCTCTGACCTCAGCAGACGCGGAAGCGCCGGGAACTGCAAGGCGCCCCGCGACACGCTGCGTCAGGGCCTCCATGTGCGGTTCGGTCTCCACAGTATCCACGGTCGTGGCACCACATTCGCCAGGCTGTAAGACCGAGACACGTATGAAATGGTGCTGGAACCACCGCGCCACTGCTGCGACGCCGGTTCCCACCGAGTGAACCGGTACCGAGTGAAGAACTGGCACGGCATTCTTTGGCCCAGCGCTCTGGGAGACTTGGTACTGTACCGTCTCGGTGATCCCGTTATTCATTGGCACCATCTTCTCCCGCGGCACGCGAGTGTACACGTAGTCTTCATCCTTCTATGTAGACGGTTCAGGCGCAGCAGGTTCGGTGTCCTTGACCACAGCGTGGTGACTAGCACAAAGGGTGGCAGACGCAGAGGCCATCCCGGTGGGCGTGCGCCGGGTATACTGGGCGGGACCGCTTGTGGACTGCTGCTGCTGTTTGAGGGCCTGGCCGTGGCTCTGGCCTTGAACGCCTTTCCCCGCAATACCATGCTGGCTTGGGGGGCAGTCCTGCCCTTTGTGACTTTGCTTGCCACACACAAAACATTCGTTGTTGGCGTACCGACGGTTCCGCTCTGCTTTCACACCAGCGGCCTTAGCACTCTCGCGTTCGTCGTGCTCGACAGCAGCACGTCCAGATGTGGCTTGGTTCCCGCAGCAGCCACCGACCTAGCATCACACAGTTTTTCGTTTTGCCGGCGTGCAGCATCGTTGGCCTCAATTACAGCTTGGTTCCGTTGCTGCTTGGTACTTATGCTGAAAAGTGCGTCAGGGTCATGCGTTACGAGATTGGATCGTATCTTCTTGTACACCTTGCGGCGGAACTCGATTGGCTCGATCCCCGCCGCTATTGCCTCAACCAGCGCCTTGCCATGCTTCAGCGTGTACTGACGACCGTCGAGCTTCACCATCTCCGTGCGCTCGATGTCAGCAAGTATTTCCGCAGGGCACGTTTTTGCATGAACACCCCGTTATCTACCGACACCTTCGCATCCATCTTCAGCACACGGAATGTTTGGCAGTAAAAATCCTCATCACTCCTCTGCTGCACATCATCAACGCCAGCAAGCTTTTTGAGCCCTTGCATTAGCTCTACTTCGGATTGGTCGACCCGAGGCTTGCCATTGTACATCTCATCAGCCACCATTATTTGGGTCGCCGAATCTACCAGCGCACGCCTCCTAGCAAGCACCCGGTCACCTCCATCTTGGTTTGCAATGTGCGTCTGCTGCTTGTACTCCGAGTAGGCAACAAGAAATTCGCGCAGTACTTCGAAGCCAACAATATTACCACCCAATCTAGGCGGCCTATCTCCCCCTATCGCCACTTTGACTTCCGGTTTCAGCCGACCATCGGCTCGGCGTCCACTTCTGTGTGGTTACGCCAACATGCAGAATGGACTCCGCTAGCGCCCTGCACTCGCGACCTTCCTCCTACTGAAGGGTCTCATTGCTTTCCGCTGGTGTCCCACATAAAAAGAAAGCAAAACAGTGATTTCCGGCCTCCGTAACGCAAATGTCACGTTTGGGCAGTAAGCAAAACAAACCCAGTTTCCATTGAATATTAGCGACCCACGACCGCGGGCCCGGCGGTATCAGCGCCGACAACTTCCGCTCGTAAGCTCGGAGTGCGTTTGTCCATCATGCAATGGTTCGTTCGTCATCACACGGGGAAGTGCCATGCCATCGGCCATGGACCTTCCCGTTCATTTCTCCAGCGTAACTAGAACCACACACAGCGATGAAGTGTAACTCCCACACACTGTGTGTCCAACCATTCTATGCACACGGTAAAACGCCCAATGATACGTTCACATCGGTACACATAGAACAACACGAGTCCACGGTATCAACAGCAATTCGAAATCAGTACTGTTAATTGGTACTCTGCCAATACAATAAACCACTAAGACTAATAACTAGCTACTAATAACCACTACCCGACAGGCGATCCCCATATCTGTGCTTTTCCAGCCCTTCATGCAGTAGTTCCTGTTCATTATACCATCTTTAACCTCTTCCATCTCCCGCGGCCCCCCAGCGCCCATCATCTATGTAGGTTGAGCACCATTCGTGCAGTAGCCCCCGTTCATTACGTGCTCTAAAATTATTGCTAACTGTGAAGGAGTCGTGGTGCCGGATGGTGGGAGGGAAAGGACGCAGGGGTATCAGCTTCGCTTGGAGACATCACCGGTTCTTCTTTGTTGGTTTCTTATTACTGGCGTTGAGCTATGAGAAGCCCGAGGAGACAGGAAAGGAGAAGGAGTGAGAGCATGGGGGTGGGGTGAGGCTCACAGAGATCGCTTCACCCTCCAGCATTGCTGCTGTGCTCTCTTCTGGACCTTTACCTATGGAACGTACAAGGAACGTTCTCCTAGGTGTTCTATATTCCTATGAGCGCTTGACGCGCTTACTTCTACCTATCTTGTCCAGAGGCGGAACGTTCCATTACCGAGAACGCTCTTGTGGTATAAGCTAGCTAGATTCTACGGGTTATCCGCTCCACTCCGTTTAAGAGAATCTTCTTGTGGCCAATGGACCGTAACTCTGCGGACTATCTTACCGCTGACACTCTATTACATTAGCCCACCCTGGATAGTCGTATATGAAGACCTCAAGACGGTCGAAAGATGACGACAAAGTTCATCCTAAAAGACCGGGAAAGGGGGTCGAAGATGCGGCTATTCGAAATAAACACATGAGGCTATAGATTCCCCCACACCTCGTAATGAGGCCTAAACACCAAGGATAGGGCCGTTCACTAATAAAGCAGATCGCTGAAAGAAAGGCCATAGGAAGATAGAGGAAAACAGAAAACCCAGAATGGAGCAACCTATGTAGAGCAGCCAAAGCTGGAAACCAAAAAGGACACCTGAAGACTAACCGAAGGTAGTGAAGAAGGCAGAGATCGAAGCGAAGACAAAGGGAAAAACAGGAACATATTACCGGAGCGATCTATGTGGGACCCAGGGAGGAGCGAACGGGGAGTCGTTCGCCGTACAGGGTCGGTTACTCGAAAGCTCGCAAAGGAACATCACCCAAACTCGAAAGTATGTATGGTCGGGAGGAATTTCGCGTAGCCGCGTGGCCAAGGCCCGAAGAAAATGAAAAATAGCACGTAAGGCAAAAATAACGCTGCTAGGATGCCGTAAGGCTTGCTAAAACTAAGGGGCTGCTAGGACCGCTTGGTAGAGCGAACAACGAGGCGACTTGGAGGTCTGTTTGCGCTGGGAACAAAATCGGCAAACGTAGCAAGGTAACTCAACCAACACGAATAGAAAGTCAAGGTAGCCAAAGAGGTACGCGCGTGGATCGACCTAATCCGTCCAACACAGAAAAAATGTCAGCAGCGCTGAGCGACGGAGTTAGCATGCCAAAACAACGCCTACAGAGGGGTCGACTGGCGCGTCATATAGCGTAGAATGGCAACGCAACGTGTACACCCTGAAAAAAAAGAAGAAACGAAAAGACCCATAAAAGAGAGAGCCTAATTACGGCCGTGATTGGGAAGTTCACGGGAACCTGAGCACAGTTCCAGGGGATCAACCGTGGCAGGAATATGAGTACTGAGAATTCGGCAGCCTTGCGGGGCGGCAACAGCTACCGTGACCCAAACACGATTAAAACACGAGAAGACAAAGAAAGAAAGAATGGCCGGCATTCCGGTGGTCTTGCAAGTCTGCAAGGCTGCCGGGACCCTACTTGGCAAAGTGCGCAGAAAACCGATCAAACCTAGAGCTCGGCGGTGCCGTCAGGGTAAAGCGGCACCGGCGGCGGTCAGGATACAACACCAAGGTCGAGCGCCTAGGGGCAAAATCACCGAGTATCGGCGGAGGAATCATGAAGTACGAACACAAAAAGAAAAACAAACAACCACGGTTCGGAAGCCTGAACGAAACGAGACTAGCGGAGACGGTAGTGACAGAGAGAAAACCAAAAGAACATGAAAAGGAGAGAGGGAGGAACACCTTAACACACCCTCGGTACGAGGCGGTCCTGGTTCGATAGCCATCACAGAGTGGGGCAAAGGAAGACCGGATCGTCAGACGGGCGTACCTAAAACACTGCATACTGCAGAAAGTTATGAATACCGCTCTACCACCACGAGTTGTCAGCCGTCACGGAGTGGGACAGACGGAATCGATGGTGGTGAGAAAAAGAGGCGAACGCTGGTATGAAGAACAAACCAAAAGCGGAGGTATTTCGAGAGACACCTCAATGTTAAAACCAAATCCAAAGCCTGATAACGGTTGTAGGCTAACCACGAGAAGACATGACGAAAAAAAACACTCCAAGTCGGAAGAATGACCACGATAATACCACTAAAGTTACTGCAGGTTGAAGGCTGACTATGAAGAATCATTTCCAATGCTACCGTAGGTGAAAGGCCTAACCATGAGGTAGTAACATCAAAACTGTTGTAGAAGGCTGACCGTGAAGAACTAATCCCAACACTACTGTAGAACAACCAAAAACAGATAAAACACCCGAGACTAACCAAGGGGGGGAGTTGGAACGGTAGGGGCACCGCGGGAAGCATCAGAATTCCGTAGCACCCCACGGGATAGGCTCCCATGCCCATGGCGTTGAAGGCACCATGATCCGGAGACGGCGTTTCGGGCGGGAGTGTAGCGAGCTGGCTGCTGGTTGATCTTGATCGGGCCGGGGTCGTCTAGGAACCTGATGATGTAGGAACTACGCGGGGAAGGGTCCGGGGGGTTTTGCAAAGAGACGTCCGGTGGCGCGCGGTGAGCGATCTTGCCTAGCCACCAGAGGCCGTCACGTGCCTTGTACCAAACGTGTGCCCCGGAGGGGAGCGTGGAGTTTCTGAAATTGCGAAGCCAAAGGTCGCGGGGGACCAGGGTGTAGCCGGGGGCGAGGAAGAGTTGGCCTTGAGATCGGGAGAGCTCGCGATGTGCGGCGCCGATGCGCATCTGGCGGTAGAGGCGCTTGGTCTGACGGTGTTGTGTCGGCTTTCCTGACCAGTAGAGTAAAATATCGCGCCGGAAGTGTTGGAGGTCGAGCTCGCGTTCCCACGAGGGGCTAAGGAGTCCGGTCCAGTGGGTCTCGTATAGGACGGCGATGACTCTGCCGCGGCCGCGTACAAGTTGTTGGCCGGTGATCTGCTCAACCTCGAGGCGCTCCGGTGGTGTGTGACGTCGTCGAGGGTGACGTGGTAGGGGGGGGACTTGGCAGCGGAAGCTGTGAGGACGTATGTTGTGAGGTCTGCTGGCAGGTGGTTGGGTATGTCGCTGGTGTCGTCGGGGTTGTGGCAGGGCTTGCATCGTTTGACGGAGACGCGTGGTTTGGAGTCTCGTCCAGGAAGGTCTGAAGGTACATCGAGGAAGAGCGGCTTGTCTTGTAGCGGGCGGTTGTCGGGGGTGTCGGAGGCTGCAGTCGGGCCCACCGCGAGGATCTTGAAAGGTCCGTTCCAGTTCAACGAGAGCTTCGTCTTCAGAACGGTTGCGTCGGTGCCCTTCTTGGCACCCTGACGGATAGTGGAGGCGGAGTTGTAGACCCAGGCCCAGCCGCCAACAGAGAAAGGGGGAGGCGAGGAGGGCGGCCATGATGGGCGCGTTGCGGCGTTGTAGACGCGAGACGGTGAGTCGGTGGAGCTCTCGAACGAGAGAGTAGACGCGTTGTTGCCGGTCGGTGGCAAGGTTGATGTAGACCAGGTGGTCGCGATCCAGGCTCTGGTGACCGCCGATGTGTACGGGTTCGAAGACCGAGAGCGGGAGCCGTGGTAGGCGGCCGATGTGGATCTCGTTGGGCGCCAGTCCGGTGGCGGCGTTGACAGGGTTGTTGTAGGCCACCGACACGTGCGGCAGTGGCACATCCCAGTCGGTTTGCTTCTCGTTGCCAACCATGGAGAGCATCTGGGCCAGTACATGGTTGACTCGCTCGACGCCGCCGTTGGTGCAGGGGTGATAGGCGCTGGTGTTGACCTTGCGGGTGCCGATGCGGTCGTGGACGATGGTGGCGAGCTTGGAGGTGAATTGTTGACCATTGTCGGAGAGGAGCGTCACCGGGCACCCCCAGAGAGGGATGTACTCGTTGAGTAGGATGGCGGCAGCTCCGGCGGCCGTGAAGTTCTCTGCCAAGACAGCGAACATGTCGGCCCGGCGGCTGAAACGGTCGGTAAATAAAAGGATGTGCACGTTCCCGCGCGGTGTGAGAGGTAGGGGCCCGAAGTAGTCGACGCTGACGGTGATGCCAGGGCCGTTGGGTAAAGGGAGGGAGAGGGTCGGCCAGCGAATGGTGTGTCGGGAGGTCTTGCGCGCCTGGCAGTGAAGGAAGCGGCGGATCCACCAGCGGGCGGAGACGTCCATGCCGATCCACCAGTAAAACCGTGCCAGCATGCGAACCGTCCGGGTACCTCCAAGATGTAGGGAGGTGTCGGCGTGGCATGCGTTCAGCACCCAGGGGCGCATCAGCATTGGAACGTAGACGCGGGGGGGATAGGGTGCAGTTGGCGGGAGGCTGTTCCCGGGTTGGGATGTGGGCGTCGTTGGACCAGGAGGGTTGTTCCGTCGTCGGTGCGGTGGAGTCTGCCTTTGGCGGCAAGAGCGGGGACGTCGAAAGTAGTGAGCGCTGGGCCGAGGGGATGGAATCCAAGAGGTCAGCCGGCAGCGGAGAAGGGAAGTCCAACGATAGGAAGCGGATATCGGCGTAGCACACGGGCTTTGCGCGTTGTTCGCGCGCCCAGTCTCTGTAGGTATAACGCTCAACGCGGGCGAGGAGGTGGGGGTCGTTGTTGAGGTCGACAACAGGATCCGGGAGCAGAAGCGTCGGTGTTGATGGGGGATGTCGGAGAAGTCGTCGAAGGAGGGGCCGGCCTTGGTGCGGTTAGTACTGGTGATGCGGGCGGCGTGGGGGCGGCAACTGGAGGCGTTGTCGTCGGAGGAATCATTGGTTGGGCCCCGGCCGGGGGCGTGGATGTAGATCTTTGGGATACGGTTGGTTTCGAACGGCGTCCGAACCCATAGTCTGCGGTAGATCGGGGGGTTCCCGCGGCGGCGGCGGCGCGATGGCGGGTCCGTGAAGAGATCAGACCGGAAGGCGGTGGTTCCGTGGCGCCAATGGTGGACAGCGGGGAGACGACGGGTGGCCTGGAAGCTGAGCCTGGAGGAGCGCCGGTGTTCACGGCGGCATTCTCGGGGCTGACGAGCGGCCTGGCGGTGGAGTCGCGGGTCGAAATAGGCCCGACGAAGTTGTTGGGGATGCCGTGGTGCTCCATGCGTGATCCCAGTAGGCGGAAGTCGCCATAGTCGTCGGCGGGGAAGGGAAGAGGCTGGATTGTTGGAATGGGTCTTGAAGGGGGGGACACGAGCCCACCCAAGCCGACACCCGGTGTAGGCGGCTCGTTCGGTGCGAAGCCGCAGGGGCGGATGAGGTAGATGCCAACAGTGTTGGGGCCAGCGAGGCGGTTGCGTCCAGTGCGGTCGGCTTTGGTGGCTGGTTGTGGTAGGCGTGAAAGGAAGTCGGCGTTGCCGTTGGCCGTACCTTTGCGGTACTTCAATGTGTAGTTGTAAGCCGAAAGGAACTCGAACCAGCGCCGGACGCGAGCATTGTGCTCCCCAACCTTGGCGATGTTCTCGAGCGCCTTGTGGTCCGAATAAATTTGGAAACGGGTGGACCACAGATGCCCGCGCAGACGCTTGATCGCCGAAAAGATGCTGCCGGCCTCGAGATCGAGGGGTGTCTATGAACGTTCGGGGTTCAGAGTGGCGCGGCTGATGTAGATTATGGGGCGGACGGAGCCGTCAGGTTGTTCCTGATCGAGAGTCGCTCCAAAGCCGTCGATGCCAGCGTCGCAGTAGAGGCGGAAAAGGCGGGAGTCGTCGGCGACGGCGTCCCAGTCGGGGTAGACGAGGATCGGTGGCTCGGTAAGTTCGTGGAGGATGGCGCGGATGGTGGCTTCCATGGCGGGGGTGAAGTCGAAGGTGGCGCCCTGCTTGAGTAGAGCGTTGATGAGTCGAAGGCGTCTGGAAATATTTGGTAGGAACTTGCCGTAGTAGTTGATACCTCCGAGGAGTGACCGCACCTGTTTCTTGTCGGTGGGCATGGGCATTTGGTGAGGGCGGCGATCTTTTCGGAGTTGGGGCTGTAGCCGCCAGCGGAGATGGTGTGCCCCAGGAAGTCAGCGGTTGTGGCGCCAATTTTGGTCTTGGAGGGAGAAAGTTTGAGGTGGTACTTACGGAGGCGACCAAAAAGGGCTCGGATGTTGGCGACGTGGTCGGTGGGGTCGGGGTCGAAGACGATGATGTTGTCGAGGTACGCGACGACGCGTTCCAAGCCTTTGATGACCTCGTTAATGACCTTAACGAACCAACCGGGGGAGGCACTTCTGCCTTGCGGCATCAAAAGCCACTCGAAGAGCCGGTCTGGCGTACAAAACGCCGTCAAAGGGATGGTATCCTTGTCGATGGTGATTTGGTGGAACGAGGAGACCAAGTCGAAGAAGGAGAAAATGCGCCCTTTTCCTAAAGAATCGAGGACCTCGTCAACGCGGGGGATGGGAAGCTGTCCGAGGGAGCTGATGGCGTTCAGCTTCTTATGGTTGATGGTGATGCGGACGCCGCCGTCCTTCTTTGGGATGGCGACCATGGGGCTGGAGTAAGGTGAGGTCAAATGCTGGATCAAGCCGGCGGCCAGGTACTGGTCGAGGACGGCGTCGGCCTTTTTGGCAAGGATGGGGTTGATCCTGTACCGGCGGGAGGTAACTGGTTTGCTGTTCGGAGGTACGGTGATCTTGAACGGCATCAATGAGCACGAGCCGAAGTCGGTCTTGGAGGTGGAAAAGACGTCCGGAAACTCGCAGAGGACATCTCCCAGGCTGTCGATCACCGACATCCCCCAATATTATATATATATACG
Source organism: Undaria pinnatifida (assembly GCA_012845835.1). Taxonomy (NCBI): domain Eukaryota; class Phaeophyceae; order Laminariales; family Alariaceae; genus Undaria; species Undaria pinnatifida. The sequence goes on from JABAKD010000021.1 coordinate 581,670, forward strand.
TTGGGTTGGCGTCGGTTGGCAACGGCATCGTAAAACACACCGCTCATTACATGAGCTAGAGTAGACCACCAGGGCACCGTTTCATTGCTTGTTTTTTTTTGGCCCATCGATTACAGCTAGCAGTCGAGTTAGATCATTTGTGCGGGGGGGAGAAGTTTTACTCCGCACAATGGGAATGGTCGTATCACGTAGTGTTTATGGTAAAGACAACCACGAGGATCGCTGTATCTGGAAGTGGCCATACCGGGAATTAAGCAAACCCATTGGAGCTGTCATCCATACGCAAGTCCGCCTCACAAGCGGTTCTTAGCAGGATGCAGCTTGCCCTTTATGCGACCCGCTGAACACCTCACGGCGCTTCGCGCTTGGTGCAAGCAATACCTGCCTGGTCGGTGAAAACCCGACGTGCTCCGTCCCGGCATTGTAGGGATTCAAGGGTCTAATAGCTACGGTCATACCACTACGGCCATGCATGAAAATCGAGTACATCCCCACCCCCTGCCCGTCCCTTCACCGGAAACAAAACAAAATATACCTGGGGGGCTTCGTCCCGGCGGGCTACCGCCCGCCTTCGCTCCGCGCATGCCCACAGTTTTCAAAAGTGGCTTGATTTGTTTTATGGGTGTAGGATTTTATTGGTAAATTGAGGCTGTACATTCGACAATACCGCCAAGGGGTATTACACATTCGGAATAAAGCGTGTTTAATCAGCTGCGGGTGCAATAAACCACAGCAAAAACCACGATCATACGGCACACTATGACGAACAGGGCAGCAGCAGCTGCAGTAACAGTAGGGTACCACCAACACGGTAGCAGCAGCAGAAATACGGGACAGGTATACACAAATGCATACGCGTACGTTGTACAACATCGTACAGCAGTATTATATTTATGTATCAGGTCAGAGCACCCTGTGTTGTGAAACCACTTACACACGGAGCTTAGCAAAACATTGTTGAAGTAAATACGGTATATTAAATACAAACAGAAAACTGGAAGCATTCCGGCAATCGCACCTACGGCCTAATATTCTCAAGGAGTGTAACAACGTGTTCGTGTTATCTCCACAGACGGCGCCTAACAAAAACAAAAACTACTCCTCGATTGCACAGACTACACCTTAATCATCACGTGCATATTGTTTTGGCCCATATTTTTTCGCTGTGAAAAAAGGGAAATGCCACAAAAACCAAACGCATCATCCCGGACTCGAACCACGGACGATCTGTTAAATAGAACAGCAGCCCAACAGCTAATCTACTCAAGTTCTTACGTGGGAATGTAATATATTGATATGCTTATGTACGAACGGAGAGATTCATTGCTATCTTGACCACAAGAGCAAAAATAGCCCCCCCCGCAGAGAGATGACGCGAGCACGACCGACGCCGACCCCGGCATGGTCGGGAGAGTCGAGCAAGGTGAGGCACGTCCAGGAAACATCGCGCCGAGAAGTGGACCTCAGCTTGAGTTATTTCGAAGACGGATCAAAACCTGGTCTAACTCGGAGCCTTCTGTGACATGTCAAGGCTCCTCCATCATTGGCACGCGCTATAGCTTCTAGGCAAAACACGACGAACAGCAGTGCTGCGTCAGTACTTGGTGCCAATCGATATATAGATCAAAGAGCGAGGCTCATAACCTGTGACACTGATCATATCGAGGCTCTGCCTCCGTGCTTAGAGTTGCAGAGGTGGCACCGAAGTGTCTGTTAGGATCACCTCTGTGAAGAAGAATAAATAAGATAAAAAGTGGCGTTTATGTGGCCAAAATATGGAAACGAAGAAGGGTGACAGAAGTGGGCGATGCTGGCACAATGCCCGTGCTCCGGGGCAGATGTACTCTACGGGTGGTTGTACTAGCCCACCGCCCGACCTATAGCAATTCCCTGTAAAACGTTCCCTACAACATTCTAAGATACTTATGGTGGTAAGCTAGTTATCTTACCTTGTATTCAACGTCCCGAAAGATATGTTGGATACAATGCATCGGCGAGAAGGAACAAACTTAATCTCACCGCATGTTGTATTTCCCCGCATCTACGTTAAGATACGTACTTTACTCGTTCGAAGTGACTGTATATCAACAAAGATATGGATCCCGATATCCACATGTGGATTCTGTCACTGCTCTTGCGTGCAAGCACCAACATACACTAATATATATATATATATATATATGATCATTCTTTTTTGGGGGATTCGCTCAGTAGTGTTTTCCGTCTCGGCCTCAGGATACGATTCTCGGAACTGGAATTTTTAGTCAAATAGCTTCGTTCGAGCTCCGTCTTCGGGGGGCGGCTCGAACGTCCCTCGCCCTGCCGTATCCGTTCCGCACCTGGCCGGGATCGGGTACGTGGGCTGAGCGAGACAGGCGAGAAGTGCGCAAATTTTTGTATTTTGGGCGGTGTACGCCCGAGCCATTCTTGGATCTTGGAATATGCAGAACTTGAACGAAAAAAACATGCCAGACATGGTAAAACATTCATTTCCAAGTTGGCATCATTTCCAAATTGGCTTCTTATTTCGTCCCCACCACACAATTTTTTATGCTCACACCTTGAAGCGTTTGGCCTATTGTGCACATCGTACGACTAGCTGCTGTGTTGTCACTTTTCGACATCGAATTTCAAGGTTAAATACCTTTGTTCGAGCGTTCGTTGCTTTCGAGGGGGCCCGTTGCCTACCCAACAACATCATTATACCCAGTGTCCGTGCTGATTCTTCATCCTAAAGAGGTACAATTTATTTTTATGTGGTCACAGTCTGTGGGACAGAGTAAACTAAACAATCGCAATTAATCAAGGTATAAAGCAAGTGAAATGCTAGCAGCGTACCGGGTACGAAAACACAACAAAACAAGCCAGACCATAAAACAAATAGAAAACGAACACAACGAACGGAGTCGCTCTTTAAAATCGCAGTACGAGAAACGATGTTATGTCAGTCTTTTTCGTCGCTGATCCAAAGTGTCGTTCCTTATATGTTGGTCCACGATCCACCATCCATCTTTCAGGACCGCATAATAAATACCCCACAATAATTCCATGTATATATGTATATATATATATATATATTTTCCCCACAAACGAAACGTGGACGCACTTCTAAAGGTAGGTGTTATAAGGCTTAGTTTGGGTAAGCTATTGGTTAACCTTTTGCAAGTGGTCAAACGGACTAATACCCCACTAATACCTTAACAAATGGCGTCGTCGACAGACCATTTGTTTTTTGGGTCGTGGGTTCGATCCCCACATCCACCATAACAAACTTTTTCAGATTTTCCCATGGCGAACTTGAAAAATACTCTCCCCGGTATACCCAAGAAATGAAACGGCTTGGATATATTGAGAGAGGTCCGCCGTATATCCGGACGACCTGCTATCCCGCCGTTTCAGGGGGGGAGAGTGTTAAAAGGCTTAGTTTGGGTAAGCTATTGGTTAACCTTTTGCAAGTGGTCGAACGGACTAATACCCCACTAATAACCTTAACAAATGGCGTCGTCGACAGACCATGGGTTTTTGGGTCGTGGGTTCGATCCCCACCATCCACAATAATAAACTTTTCAGAATTTCCCCATGTCGAACTTGAAAAATACCCTCCCTGGTATCCCCAGGAAATGAAACGGCTTGGATATTGACAGAGATCCACCGTATATCCGGCCGACCTGCTATCCCGCCGTTTCAGGGGGGGAGAGTGTTATAAGGCTTAGTTTGGGTAAGCTATTGGTTAACCTTTTGCAAGTGGTCAAACGGACTAATACCCCACTAATAACCCTAACATAGGTGTGATTATCAAGGTAGTAGTGTTTCGAACGCCTTGTTGTGTGGTTGCAAGAATTGCGCTGGCTACTGACTGTTGTTGTTGTTGTTGTTGTTGTTGTTGCTGTTGTTGTTGTTGGTGTTGTTGTTGTTGTTGTCGTTGTTGTTGCTGGTCAATACATCGTGTGCGCCAGCGACTAATTGATGACAGTATAATAATACTTAGGGATCTTCTTGAAAATGTCATATTTTTTGCCAGGAATTAACCGATGATACAGAGTAGTAGAGATCTTCTTGATAATATCTCCCGTGGCCACAGCAATCGACGATATAGCAGTATCATAAAAAATAGAGATCTTCTGCACAAATATCTCGTGGTACCTATCACTACGCATACGCACGTCAGACGCAAGTTAATTGGAAAAAGAAGAAAATAGAAAAGACAGATAGATAAGGAAGGAAAGGGTACTACATTCCGATTCAAGATCACCCTGTGTCAAGCCGAAGCAGGCGCTCATTGCTCTCATCTGTTGTGGGCAATATATACGGCTGTTAGTATGCCGGGACATTGCGATTTGACCGCTCGTCTTATGATCCCGAATGGCTTTATCGTGACGCTCTGGGCACCAACTGCATAGATTCACGCCGAGGAAGAGCGTTTGGTTAGAATCGCGACCGCATGGCAATTTTTTGCCCTACACGAGTATTTTGCAAGAAAGCCCGCGAACGTATTTATTTGCGAGATTAGGTTTCTGACCCGATAAGCGAATGAAATTGGAATTTTCACGTTTTTTTTCGGTGCGGCATAAGCGACAAAGAGGTGATTTTTCGGGCACAGCAAGTATTCCATGATTATTCGACCATTATGCCAGTGAGTCAAATACGCACTGTTTTGGCCTAGTTTCAAACCTTTTTCCACGGTTGGTTATATGCTCGAGTCGTGTCAGTCTTAGTTCCACATATTATTATGCCGTTATTCTTTGAAAATCCCATTTTTGTTTGGAATTAATTGTGCTTATAACCGGCGGGGGGCTGAATCCTGCATGCATACAAATGGCTCCAATTCGTCCATTTATATTGCGTTTGGTGCTGTTGTTGCTGTTCAACAAGTGCTTCTCATCCTCATTTTAAGCGTGCTTGCTCGGCACGCAAACCTGATATAGGCTCAAAATCGCTTTTTTGTGCGACCTATCATGAAAATATTTCATTGAACTGCGCTCGCATTGAAAATGTTTGCCGTATGCGAGAAGTATGCGAGAAAATCCGACTCGGTAGAAATAATGGTGAGCTTATTGGGTCAAAGCTTACTAGCCAATCACGAGAAAGGATCCAATGAAGTCGGGGTTGACACGCCGTGCGGGGAGGCATATCGACCCGGGAGATCATCGTTATTGTTCCCGCGTTGCTCGGGCTGTAGAGATTTGGAGGATTTCTGAACCGGAGATGGGGCCCTATCTCCCCCGTGTGCGACGGAACTGCCTCCCATCGGTTGGTGAGTCTCTATCATCCTCCTACTGCGTAGGGTGAGGGGCCGCTGTGGAGCTCGAACCAATCAGCGATTCTAGCCGATGGAACTGGAGTTTCCACACCGTGGGGGGCTGTGTCGACCCGAGAGAACTCGGTTTTCTTCCCCCGTTTGTCTTATTTTTAGATATATGGAATGACCTCTGGACCAGGGATGAGACCCTATCGTCTCCGGGTGGAGCTGGCTCTACAATATACGAACCCCAACCAATAAGAGATCGGCCGGTCGGTGGCATTGGGGATTTCCACACTATGCGGGGAGGTATCAATCCTGGTAATATATCCGTGTTCGTTCCCGGGTTGTTGGAGTTGTATTTAGGTAAATGGGTTATGATTCTGGGAATGGACCCTATCGTCCCCAGATAACGGTTACTTGATGTACGATCTCCTACCAATGAGCGACCAGAAATCAGACAAAGGGGTCATACCAGGAATTTTATGTCCTTATTTTTGTCTAAAACTCGATCGAGCCTGAAGTTCTTAAGTACCAAATTCTTTTTTCAGTGCTATCGCGTACTACTACTAATATTCCATCGACCAGATGAGAATGGTCTACAGCAACAAGTATCAACAACATTATAATATCATTCGACGAATTCAATGACGAAGGCAGCGACACCGTGTTTCACGCCTAGAATAACGTCAGCAAGTCTCTCCACGATCACTATACACACAGAGACACAGTCGGTCTGCGAGTCTCGGATCTAGATATATTATAGAAATAATATTACACTCCAGCTGCTGTGAGATCGAATTTTGTCGAAACTCATCTTTGCAAGCTGTGTGTGCCACTCCGATCACACGTATTATATTATGGTATCATGCATGGAGTAGAAGAAGCTGGCTCAGTGCGCGCCTGTCAATTGATACGTACCTGGTAGTGAGCATGCAGCAAATATTTGGCCATCCCTCCGCTAGCCCTGGATGCTTGGTTGAGTCCAAACGTCAAGAAACGCACTCGAAACGTCTCTTCGTGGCCAGACTAGAGGTCAGTCTGCGTGGGCTCGGAATTATCCGATCCAAATATGTAATATAAAGCTCGGAATCGGATTCGCGCAAGAAACTAACAGAGAAACGGAGGAAACGACACAGAAGTAGTAAGTAGTCCACTGCTAGTCAACATCAATATCTTGGCACTACTTTATGTCATACACGCACGCATAGACTATGTGCTGTGTGGTGACGGCGTTTACTCTCTATCGAATACTGAAACGAACAAGTCGACGTGCTGCCCTGCTCTACCCAGAGCATGGGTGCCGGCGAATGCCGGCACACATGCGGAACTCTTGTATATACATGATGACTATTTTTTTTGAGGGGACAGGGATTGGGTCAGGAGCTTTTTTCGTCTCGGCCTCAGTATGGGAGTCTCGGAACTGGAATTGCTCGGTCACATCGATTAGTTCGAGCGCCGTCTTCGGGGGTCGGCTTCAACGCCCCTCTCCCTGCCTAATCTGCTCTGCACCTCGACGTGAACGCGGATGGACGCTGAGCGAGATAGGCGAGAAGTGCACAATAGTTTGCATTTTGAACGGTACTCTCCAGTTATTCTCCGGATCTTGATTTGCCAGGTACATGTAGAGGTTGCCAACGTAAAACTTGGTAAGACATTATTTCCAAATTGGCGTCATATTTTGTTCCAAAACTAATTACATTTACTGTAAAAAAATCCCCATGGTACCGTGGTAGCTATCGTACAGTAGTAGTGAACTTCATTGTTGAATTTCGGTAGGCACGTACGTACATGGATATAGACGTGGCAAGCGCACGCATGAATAACACGAGGAGGCAGTGACACGATTACTGCGCCAGAAAAAGCCACACAGCAGCATTTTACGAGTGGCTGTCTCCTCGGCCTCGAGGGCGATAGTTTGGACACATCGACATAGTTTGCTCGCGCAAGTAATATAGGTACGAGTAAGAGCATACACACTCTGATGCTCTATTTTGCACAGCACGCTTTTTGCCTGACTTATAGCATGGATGGTAAGGGTGTTTCAAAAGACAGGGAATAACTTTCCGACATGAAAAACAAGGGGGAAAATTGTTCCTGGTGTCAAGCGGCGCCACGCGAAGGTCGTAGTTGTAGCGGTAGACGGTATCCACCCACGAAACCAACGCATGCATTCATTCCGGTATCGCCTCGGCGGGTGGTTCTTTTCCCCTTGAAGACTCTATGGAGAAGTGTTGGTGGTGTGGAAGAGGTGCCTTGTTGTTGCTGTCATGCCTTTGTCTCTCCGTTGCTATTATGGTCTTTTGCCGCGGCCAACTGGAAAAGCGGTCGTGTTGGTATGTAACTGACAAATAATTTTTTGTTGCTTCCTACTTGACGTGCTCCTTGCTGCTGATTGCTGATTGATAATATCTAGTGAGGGTTATATAGAACCGGTTGCCCCGGTGGTCTATCTATTGAGTAGTTGTTGTCTTCGTATACCACTAGCGTTGGTCATGGAGTTCATACAACCACCGTTTGATATTTGTACTCTATTCGCAGCAATGCAAAATAGGATAAACTAACTACTGCTGAGAACGCCTAGCAGCGTGGATAGGTAGTTTCGACGCGAATCAACGAGGGAAGAAAATGCTGAATTCTTCTCGCGATAATAATTAAGGCATGTACGTACGTAGTGGGAAGGGGGCAGGAGGGCTCGCTGTGTGACCCTTGATCTGAGTTGCACCATGCTACCGGGAGGGAGGGCGCGAGTAGTGCAAGGGTGTTGGAAAAATCGTTTCACGCTTTCTTCTGGATGTTGTGTTCTTTCATTATGTTTCTGGTGTTTGACACTCACGCTACATTGTCAGATGGCAATAATAATAATATAAATAAATGGGATGGATAAAAAACTGATACAAAATCGAGACCAGCTTTTCAGACAAGCTATACTCGTACCAACAAGTAGTTACAGCAGTACAGTGGGGGCATTCCGATTCAAAATCACCTTTGACAAGCCGGAGCAGGCGCTTATTGCTGTTATTTGAGTTGTCGGCTACACATGGCCGTTGTATGCCGGGACATGGCGATTTTACCGTTTTATTATGTCGCGAATGACATTTTCTTTTACGCTCTGAGTACCAACTGTATAGATTCATCCTGAGATCGAGAAGTTTGTACGAATCGCGGACGCAAGGCAAATGTTAGCCCGGTTCGATCGAGTAGAAGAAAAAAAAAAACGCGAAAATATTAGCGACCTTAGGTTTTACCCAAAAAGCGAATGAAAACGGGATTTTCAGCAAATGTTTTCGGTGTTGCACAAGTGACAAGTACGTGATTACAGTAATATTTCATTATTATTTGACCGTTACGCGAGTCAAATACGCAATGGTTTGGCCTCATTTCATGTTCACTGCCACGGTTATTATTTTCGAGTTGTGGCAGTCTTCATGTCATATGTTCCATTTATTTTGTCGTTTTGATTTGAACACGTCATTTTTGTTTGAAATTGATTATGCTTAAAATCCGGCGGCCCTGAATCCTGGATACAAATCGCTCTAAAGTTCCATTCATATTGCGTTTGGTGCTGTTGTTGATGTTCAAGTGTTTCTCTCATCCTCATTTTAAACGTGCTTGCTCGGCACGCCAACCTGACATAGGCTTACAATCGCTTTTTTGTGCGACCTTTATCATGCAAATAGCTGGTCGAATTGCGTTCGTATTGCAACTGTTTTGCCTATACGGTTTCCAAGTATAAATATGCGAGGAAACCCGAGTCGGTCGAAGAAATGTGAGCTTATATTGGGTCAAAGCCTATACGTCCATCAAGAATACGTCAATGGGGTCACCGTTGACACGCCGTGCGTGAAGGTATCGACCCGGGAGATCATCGTTGTAGTTCCTGCGTTGTTGGAGCTGTTGAGATTCGGAGGATTTTTGAACCGGGGATGGGGCCCTATCTCCCCCGTGTGCGACGGAATTGCCCCCCATTGGTTGGTGAGCCTCCATTATCCTACTAGGTTGGGGCCTCAACGAATTCAGCTCAACGGAGTTGGGGTGTCCACAACGTGAGGGGCGGTGACCACCCGAGGTAACTCGGTTTTATTCCCCGGTTTGTCTAATTTTTATATATATATAGAATGACCTCCGGGCCGGGGATGGGGCACTATCGTCCCCGGGTGGAGCTGGCTCTGAAATAATTGGACCCCCAGCCAATCAGAGACCGGCCGGTAGGTGGGGTTGGGGATCATTTCCACAGTGTGCGGGGATATATAAAACGTGGTGATATCCGTGTTCGCTACCGGCTTGTCGGAGTTGGTTTATGTGTATGTGTGGATAGATTACGATCGTGGGATGGGACCCTATTGTCCCCAGATGACCGTCAATTCCTGTACGATCCCCGGCCAATGAGCAACCAGCGATCAGACAAGAAAAACATACCAGGAATATATATATATATTATAGACTATATATTTATTTTCGTCTAAAACTGGAGCCTGAAATTCTTAATTGCTATTTTTTTAGTGCCGTGCTATCGCGTACTACTAATACTCTATGTACCAGGTAGCAGCAAGTAGCAGCATTATAGCAGCATTCGAGGAATTTAATGACGAAGGCAGCGACACCGTGTTTCACGCCCAGAATACCGTAAGCAAGTCTCTCCACGATCAGAATATACACATACACACAGACAGTCGGTCTACGAGCCTCGGATCTAGATACAATCATGCACGGTGTAGCAGAAGCTGGCTCAGTGCGCGCCTCTCTGTGGTTACGTAGAGAACATGCCGCATACATGGCCACCCCTTTGCCGGCCCTGGATGCTTGGTTGAGGCAAAACATCTAGAAACGCACTCGAAACGTCTCTTCGTGGCCGGACTAGAGAGTCAGTCTGCGTGGGCTCAGAATCGGATTCACGCAAAAAACGGCAGAAGAAACTATTCAACTGTTAGTCGGCATCGATTTCTTGGCACTCCTTTACATTCTACACGCGTAGATTACGTTTTATGTAGTAGTGGTATTGCATCGAACAAGTGGAAGTGCTGCCGTGCCCTACCCGGAGCATGGGTGCCGGCGAATGCCGGAACCCATGCGGAGCTCTTGTATTATATGAAATTGTTATAACGACGTCAGCTGTGAGTTCGACGAATTTAGGGTCGATACCCATCTTTGCAAGCTGCGTTGATGGTACTCGTAGGGGATTGTTTTTCCAAATGACTTACACCCCGCGACTGGTACGGTTTATCTCAAAGGCTAATTTACGATAGATATCAATACAAAACCAATCCTGCCCGGGGAAAACTAGAAATTGTTCAAAACGCATCACGGAAAGAATAACCCGATTCCCAACCTTGACTTCGGTCCCCTAATTCGGCGGTCCCCTAGCCCAAGCTACTGGGTAAAGGATGTTCTGATGTGGTGGTTCACTCGAGCTTGCCAGAACTCAGTATATCATAGGCCCCCCAATGAATTTTTAATACTACAGTTTTTATGCTCTATCCGGCTAGTTCGACCCCGTGAGGATAATCACGTACCACCAAAAAGCTACTGGTATATCTCAGTAACCCCATCCCGCACATGGAGACAGACAGTCGTAGACATTAATATTGCAGTACACATCGTGCATCCAATCCTTCTCAGGAGCGTCATCCCTTAAAACGCAAAGAAACGGCGCGTTTTAGCAGAGCCCCGTTGGGGCCTTTCACAGACTTACTCAATAACTTAGCTCTCGTCCACAAACCTCGACCAATCCACATCGACACCAGACCCAGAAGCTCTAAAGCAATAAAACCGGCTGCCTCGCGCAGTAATTCGACAACGTCTCTGATTCTTGCCCCTGTCCAGAGCAGATAGGATGTGACAACAATCTCAAGCAATGCTGCACCGAGCCAAATTAGTCCGTTCCCAACCGCACCGAGGTACGGAAGCCGATTGGCAGCGCAGTCGGAAAATTCCACCGCTACCTCTGCCAGGGCACCAACGACCACGATTGGGATGGTAATCCACGCGAGATAAAAAAAAACGTGCATCCGATAGGACGTATCATCGGAAACACCGAATAATCCGGGAAGCGACAACAGCACCGACGACACTGTGACCACCCCCAGAGCTTCAAAAATGGAGGTAGCGAGCGTGATTACGGCTGTTCGCTTATCAGTGTCTTTCCAATACTTGAAGCCAACTACTGCTTCTAGGAGTTGACTGCACAGAGCCACCACCAAGGCGGCTATCGTTAGTGCCGCAGTTCCTGTTGGGTTCGTTGCCCAGCAGTCCCCCGTAACGAATGACGGGTGCAAATTGTACATGAAGGTCCCATCGCTGATGTTGGTGATCATTCCTTGCGCGTAACAAATATCATCTGATATGTTAGAAAGTGCGACCCACGAGCACGATCCGGTATCAAACACACCCCAGAATTCAGAGCAACTACAGCGCTTCTGAAATTCACTCGCAGCCGCGACAGTATCGGTCAGGTTATCACAGCCAACGTAGTCCTCCCAAACTGATCCTGAATAATATCCATACACAATGTCGTTGGAGCTAAAGAAATCTTCTGCGTCGATTGGCCCTTCGCATCGGTCCTCGACGATGTAACTGCCGTACAGCTTTGCAAGTCGAGTACCAGAACCGCATTCCACGTCTCCGTCCAAGGCTCCAGACCATACAGCTTGCTGGAAGGCCCATAATGTCGCGCACACTTCGAATATAAGCCCGATCGCCAGGACTACTCGAGCGCGTAGGGTTCGGTTGCGTGACTGTTTGTCTACACCATCACCATCGCCATCATCACCACCATTACCCCCACCGCCACCACCATGCGGGGGTAGCGGAGCATCCCTCCCGCCGGGTTCCTCGTCTTCGGGCATTGTGTTGTGAACAGTTTCGTTTGCAACAACATTGCCACCATCACCATTGCACCGAGGTAGTGAAGCATCCATGCGGTCCTCGTCCTTGAACATCGGGTTGTGAAAGGTTTCGTCTGCGACATCATCGTCATTGACACGATTATGCCGAGGTAGCGCAGCACCCATCGCGTGGCAAGGCTTCTCGTCCTTGAACACGGGTACTGCGGGAGGGCGTAGTGGTCGATGGGGATAAAATTGGGCAGGAGGAGGCAAGAGGGAGGCGTCATTTTCTCTCGACTGGAGGACACTGCACCGATGATGTTTGCAACGGAAACAACAGCGGCCAACAAAACGTAACATACAGCACAAGCCAGACCTCTCGACACAAGCCGTTGCGGCTTCAAGACTGGAAACGAAAATATTCCACCGTGATCGGCGCCGCTACAGGAAGCAAAGCAGGTAGGTCGGCTTAGTCGCGGTTCTCTGTTCAAAAGGAAGGGGTAGAGGGGCAGGAAGACGTCCAGCCATCACCACCACCAAGATGAGGCCGTCCTCGCGCACAAGAGAGGGAGCCCAGGTGATCTCCGCACCCTCCCTTTTGACTGTGCAGGTGGTTGCTGCTGAAGTTGGGCACGTTAACTTGGTTGAGGTTTGTGGCAGTGTTTTGACGCACGTAGTCGGGCGATGATGCGGTAGGGGGGACACTGTAAGGGCGTCAATTTCATCGGCTTTGGGTAACGCGCGCGAGCACCTACTGTACTTATTTTGAAGCTTTGTTTTTAATTTTTCCCGTTTCGCGTTATGCGTCGCCGCAATTTTGTTTTTACGCTGTGCCAACAGATTATTTGAAGGTTCGTTTTTGAGTGAGACACTGGGGGCCACTAGCACTGGTAGCCCAAACCCTGGAGGGAAAACAAGGGCAAAATGCTATATTATACCATGGGGGCTTCGCCGTGGCGGGCTGCCGTCAGCCTTGGCTCTGCGCAAGCCATCAATTTTCGAGGATGATGACATGTACTATGAGTACGATCGTGTGAGATTAGAGGCCAATCGAGACTGTACATACGACAGCATTCACGAGGGGTACATCGAAAAAAAAAGTGTTTAAACAACAAGAAACTTTGGAATCAAGCGCAATAAGCCACAGCGACCAATTACGCCATCCCGCACACGATGACGAACAGCACCAGCAGCGATCCCCGCAAAACTGTCAATACGTACGCGTAATTTCAACAACAGCAGTAGCGGCAGCTGCGGCAGTTCGGCAATCCGCAAGCAGCATGCTCCAGTATAATAATATGCATACAATACATTTTTTACTTTGCTTTGAGCCGGTACGTACAAAACAAAAAAAGAGGGTGAAAAGAAAAGAGTACCGGACAATGTACACACCGAAGCTCCAAGCCAGAGACAAACCAAACAAATAAACTAACTTGAAAAAAAAGAGAGTTTCCCGAGATTCGAACTCGCACCCAATCGATCAAAAATTGGTTCGGTATAGCCCTCAAGCTACTGTTGCACGATTGCTGCTGGGGAAAAATATGTGTTTTTTTACCTACGATAACGCACTTGACTTTTCGCATGACATATATGGGCAAAAATACGAATTTGCAGCAGCTGTCGCGACACGAAGCGAGGACGCCGAGGCCACCCGCGACAGAGTCGGGAGGGGGGAGGAAGGTAAGGCAACGAGGAAAGCCGAGGCCTCCCGCGGCAGATTCGGGAGGGGCGAGCAAGGTGAGGCGCGTCCAGGAAACAGCGTGCCGAGAGGTGGACCCCAGCTCGAGCTATCTCGAAGACAGCTCAAAACCTGGTCTAAATCGGACCATTCGGCTTCTCTCTTAAATTGGGCCCTTCAGCTTTTCTCGTGCAAGGGCCAAAATATGTACCAGGTATCTATTTATTAAATACGAAAACATCTGGTAATACCGTAGCTCTGGTCTGTATCGTGATCGCCTTGTCGCCGAGAGGCCCGATTGGTATCGAATAAGATCGGTATACTTCACGAGGTACTTGGGAGGTTAATGGAGGAGGGGAGGGGGCTGCGCCAGCGCTTGCCTCTTGGGTTGTTGGTATTTTGTCTTTACTTCGCTGTATTTGCCGGAAGCCACAGGGGCCATTGCGCACTTAAGACAACTCCTTATTTTCGTAGTTCTTTTGTTTACTACCGTAAATACATGCAGTGTAGTAGTGCAAATATATTCATTGTTTTCGGTTGTATACCTGTGTTTGTCTACATCGTGCGCTCGTAGTGCAACGGCGAGATTGTCACGAACGCCCGTGCTGCGGGTTAGCCAGTCGAGGTCGTGATGGTATTTCATTTTCTCTTGCCCTTTCACCATGAACCTCACAAGCAGCCATAAAGGTTTACATTGAGCAAGAAATGAACCAGTGTCTCCAGTCGCTCGAAGCAGTCACTAAGCGTGCCCAGCAAGACGAAAACACCCACCACGCACAAGACGACGCTGATAGGAAAAGAGCGCAAGCCCAGCTAGAACCTAGAAGCAGCGTCATCCCGTCGTCTGATCTGCTTTCGGGCAGGTTGGCGCAAGCCCCCGCGGATACATCATTGAGGCAGCAGGAGCATGCCGTGGTAAAGAAGTTAAACCAGCCGCAGCAAGAGTGCAACAACCGAAGACAGGTGGGCAAAAGAAGACAGTGGGTAGAAGGAGCAGCGAAGAGGGAGAGCAGGAGGAGCAGGAGGAGCTGTAGCGGGAGGAGCCGGAGGAGCTGCAGCAACAGCAGCAGCGGCAGCAGCGGCAATTGTCGCAATGGTAGCAGCGACGGCGGCCCATGCGTCTCCCATGGGTCTTCCATTTGTTAACAGAGTGCTGGCGTATGGGTCGACCATGGATCCCCCATGACAGCCCATGGGTCACCGATAAGTTCACAATCGTGGCCCATGAGTCGCCCATGGGTTTACATTGCTTGTTATTGGGTCGCTCATGGGCTGATCGTACTCGTCCATGGGCCATGGGAGACCCATGGATCAGCACTGTAAACCAAGTGGATCCATGGGGGGCGTGGCCGATAGGAGGCCCAGGCCTGCCGTCATCGAAGGGGTTTTAGCACATGCCCATTGATCGGCCATAGGTGGCACATGGGCCCCTGATGGATCGGCAGTGATTTCCCATGGTTCTCTCATGGGTCGCCCATTTCGCTAGAGCGCTGGCCCATGGGTCGCCCATGGGTCGCCAATGGCTTTCCCACACATTTATAGTACTGGCCCGTAGGTCGCCAGAGGGTCGCCCAAGGGTTTATAGAGGGCTTGTTTTAAGAATATTCCATGGGTTCATCGTACTGGCCAATTGGGTTGCCATGGGTTAGTTTTAGCTTGGCCGCCCTTCGTTCACCTCATGGGCTTAGGTACTTGTTCATGGACTGCCCATGAGTCGCCCATGGGTTATTACGGAGATCAACTGTTAACAGGATGAAATCAAACACTAAAACAGGAAAGCATCGCCACCGTTCAAGAGTGCTCTCCTACGTCAAGACTGTGTTCGATTGAGGCCCTGTATCCCTGGTGAGACCAGCCAACAAAATGAACTTGAACCAAACGCTAGAAAGCAAAGGCGGGTGCTTTTGCCCCACTTTTTGTTTGACAATTCATCCTGCTAATAGCGGATCTCCGTGATAGTAGTGCTTGCCCATGGTTTTTCTATGGTCCTTACTGGTGCCCATGGGTACCCCGTCGGCCTATACCAGGGCATGATTGGTACATGGGTCGTCCACGGCTTAATAGCGCACCCCATGGGTCGGCCATGGATCTCCCGTGTGCTTAAACTTCTGGCTCACGGGTCACCCGTGCATGGATTAATAATATCAGGGAAGTACGGTACGGGAAAAGGCAACACAAATATGACTGGAGTTGGCGGTGACTAATCGTATTTCTTGCGGCAACACAGAGTGGTGTAACGTTTCCGGTACGGAAATGTCTTCACGCATGTTGGAACCCAACTCGTATCGTGCTGAGAATTGGAACCGGCAACTTTCTCGAGAAACATGGACGGAAGAGAGAGATCGATGTCATGCGGTACGCCTGCACACTCGACCGACTCAGCCATTGCAACGTACACCTATGTACATGATTTCAGCACTGGTGACTCAACGAAGCGCTGGCCGAAGGGACGACAGCACACGTGTGCCCCATGTGGTGACACGCCAATGCTCAGCATTTCGTTCCATTTGCGGTAGCAGTGGTTACAAATCTCAATGTGTTGTTGGCCTGTGTTCCTGGTGTTCCCGGGCACAGTTTCAATTGGGGCAACGTGCATCCCTGGATAATATATATATGGGTCTGTCGCGCATATTCACGGTATATGACTTCCTTGGTTTTCGCGGAAGCGCTTAGGATTACGCATTGCATGTGCTTTGCAACTTGCCGTCGCCATCGATACGATCGACACGCGTGTTCTACGCAAGATTTGGAACCTCGTAAATCAAATGCGCCATACCAAATATGGACAGAACGCCTGTGTACCGTGGAGTTATTTTTTACGACAAAATTTGTCATATCAGACTACAAAGTGCAACCATTTTATAAAATTATCACAACTACGTCAGTTGCGATTTCAATCAGTTTATAGTCCTTACTCATATTTGCAAGCTGCGTGATACACCGGCCGCTCGTTTGTACGGATTTGTTATCCTTTGAATTTGTATATATATAATACTCCTATTTGTTTAGCCACTGACGCGTGCTACGACAGATGTAGCATTTGTTTTCTTCTGAATGACGGGGCTTCTTAATTAACCTGTTGACCCCAAATCATCGGAATGCCATCCCTCTTGTGCAACACCATTGGCTTGTCCACGGTGAAGGCTACAGTGGAGAGGGTACTTCCATTTTCACTACCAGGGTTTTCAGCACTCTCACCAGTGCGTTAAGATAACTCCAAGAATGCTTCACGGACGACTTTTTTTTCAGGAGAGTTTTTTTATCGCATGGATGGTAGCTTACCATTCCATTGCGGACTAATATCCCAACAATAGAACAGCACGGCACCACCTCAATCAAGGTCGTAAAACGAGCAGGGGGGTTACTCGCTCGAGTGATCCCGAACCACCGCTAAGAAGCCCCCCCCAAAAAACACAAAAAGAAGGTGACCCCTTAGCGTAGCCTTCCTTGGTCATACCTAATAGTCAATGAGATTCATTCAACGTTGATCGGGGTGCATTTTCAGTTTATTTACTGGAACTCAGCTTCTCGGTGAAGCATAGACCTCGTCAATCGGGGAGTCTCGGAAAACCAATGGGAAATACTCTACCTGGAGCGGGTGTGTAGTGGGCATCACTCTACTTGCATAGCTTGCTGCTGAGTTCGCCTTTGTTTCGCTCTCGTATCCCCCCCAGGCCACGTTGTTAGAACAGTGCGACTGAAGTGTTGAACAGAGATAATGCATGATGAGGACGAGCAAATGCTATCGCGGTGTTCTAATCCCAATTGCTGCTTGCTGTTGGAAACTTGCATGAAACTAGATTAGGCACAAAAGCAATGTATATTTCTTCCATGGAACTACGCTAAATGGAGTAATATTCGCTTCCTGTTGCGCCTCCAGCCGGGTACTCCAAAGGCACCGCCGGCAGGCGCGAGGGGCCGTCTCTAGTGGAGGACCCTGCTGCGCGGGGCGGGGGGTAACCTACTACCATGCATGCCCGTGGTCTTAATGCCATCGAAGTCTATATACCCTCGCATCCGTACGACAATGATGGGATGGAGCACGTCGGGTTTTGACCACCGACAAGGTAGATTTTTGCATGCACCAATGCTTGCCGCGCTCGTCTACCTCTAGCTGGCAAGATTTCGCTAGCCAACACGCCAGCTCAAGCCGACTAGCGCTTGGATGCTACTAACTAGTCTTGAAATCCTGCCGAATAAACAGTATAGTACAACTGCGTTGCACGATGAAGAAATATCGAGCCATTTTCTTCAAGTAAGAGCCGGCGTTCCACTGGTTCTCTTCGACAACTTGACATAAGACACTCGGTACACCCCTCCACATCAGCATCCATCCGGAGTCGTGCAACGGTAGGAGTTACAGTTACACTTTTTGGCAATACGAGATGTTTGTCACGTTCTGACTTTCTGATAATGTTTGCGATAATGTTTGCGATAATGTTTGTGATATTCTTTGGGATATGTTAGTTGTAATGTTTTTTGTGATAGTGTTTTTTGTGATAATGTTTTTGTGATTTTTTCCTTGTGATAATGTTTTTTGTGATATATATACATATTTTTTGTGACAATGTTTTTCGTGATGATGGTTTTTGTGATTACGTTTTTGGTGATAATGTTTTTGTGATAATGTTTTTTGTTTTTTGTGATAATAATATTAATGTTAGTGTGATTGTTAGGGTTGATCTCCTCAAGTGTGGAGGTTTGGGTTGGTGCGACATTTGTACGAGTGTTACAAGGATTAGTATTCTTGTTTTATTACTAGGACTATTAGTATTAGTATTAGTATTAGTATTAGTATTGTTAGTAGTATTGTTAGTAGTATTAATAGGACTACCGCAAAAAACTGTTGCTCGGGTTGCACGAACGAATGTCTTTCAAAAAAAGCCATATTTTAGGTGATGACGGTGATGATGATGTTGGTGGTGCTGATGATGTTGATGATGTTGATGATGTTGATGATGTTGATGATGCTGATGATGTTGATGATATTGGGCTCCTCATCATGTTAGGAGCTCAGAAACTTCTTGGAATATGCTGCAGCCCTAGCCTAGGATGATTCATCGGAAAATGTTATTATTTCCCTACTAATAGTTGAACTCCAACATTTCCGTGAAATGAATGTGGTTGCAGGGTCGCCCCGGTGATCTAGTGGTTACCTTCGAATACTACTAGCGTTGGTCCTTGATACTTTAGTTAGATTCCCACCGCGTGGTGGTGCGATTTCGATTTTATTTGCAAAAAATGCAAGAAAATGATCAACGGCTGAGAGTGCCTAATGTATGTGGGTAAGCACAATTCGACGCGAGCCGACGAGGGAAGAAACTGCTCATTTTTTTCGCGATAAAATGAACATAATGTACCGTAGTGGGGATAGGGGAGGAAGGCCCGCCATGTGAGCCCGGAGCTGAGTTACTACTGGTAGGGAGGGCGAGAGTAGTGCTAGGATCATTAAATGTGGGATGAAGAAGATAAAAAAAGGGGCGCAGTGTGAAGTTATAGGTGGGGAGACACAGAGTGCCCCCTGCAGGTCTGCCAATTGAGCACGTCCTCGGAGAGTAATCACTTTCTTTGCCTTCGTAGAGACGGTGCTTTATTCAATTCCACCAGAGCCCCGGATAGCTTCTGAGATCGGAGGCACGTGCCTCCGATCTATTTCCTAACTTTCCCGAATATAAAACGCCAACCTTATCATATGAAACCCATCAAAATGATCTCAAATTCGGATAATTACAGGCCTTTCGAGGCCGTATCTTAACACTAGCTCACCCTATATGCAGAAATATGGGAGATTCGGGGAAACTCCGGTTCTACGAACTAGACCATGAGTCGAAGATGCGGCTCCTCCAAACCCACTCCCACACCTCTAACCGTCTGGCTATGGAGCCAGGAACACGCGACGAAAAGCAGTTGAAAGAAACGCAGACCCTACAACAAGGCAAAATTCAACCATCAAAAACCTTCCGTGTGCCGCCGGTGTGGCGGGGGGGGGGCAGAAAGGCTCTAAATCCTGCCGCATGCCGCCGGTGTGGCGGAGGGGGGCAGGAAAGGCTCTACGGCAAACCAACCACAGCAAAGGTACTATGGCGAGGCGAGCCCTCGTCGATATGGAGGGGAACACAGACGCTAATAGAAGGGAGAAGTCATGCGAAAAACCTCCCGCGGGCCATCGGCAAGGCGGGGGGATAGCCCACGACAAGGACCCCGAACTTGTCTTTTGGCCGAACCCCGGAGGAAGAGTTGGCAGAACGAAACCGGGGGAAACAGCGACGCAGCGACAGTCGCGACCGCGGGGACCGCACCCAAAAAGTGTTGGGGGTGGCGACCACCACCACCGCCGCGGGGGTGACAGCGCATCGGGTGCTGGTGTGGCTGAGGGCGCCGCCAAGGGGGCAACTTTGGTCCAACAACCAGGGCAGTGGCCGCAGCTCTGGCGGAGGAATGGCGCGAGAGGAACGTTCGGCGTGGGACGGCCCGTATCTTAACAGCAGCAGGCGAGCAAAACCCGGACGGCGTTGGAGGAGGCCGATTTACGAACAACCCACAATATATCGCGAACCAAGAAAAAACACTATGTTGTGTCGTATTATTTGATCTGGGACCTTGGTCGATGTGTTGGTCAGCCGTGCCGGCGTGACTTCGTACGGCTCTGTCCTTTTTATTCTTATGTTAAAGTCGCGGCAGCATTTATTTATGGTCTAAAGAACTTCTTATTGCTGATTGCATGCTGTGGGGGTTGCTTAGTTTGTGATACTTCGAAGTATACATTAATGCCTAGCTGATCATACGGTTGTTTTGCGTTGTCATGGACCAAAGCTACGGTAGGGGGGGTACCCCCATTTTCACTGGTGTGTTTGAGCCACTCGCACGAGTAGCTCTGTACCCTACGGATGAAGATGGTTTAGGAACTTGGTTTGCCGCAGCTTAGATCACCTTTGCTTTGCGGATTGATTTCGTCAATGTGAAACATAAAGGAAACGTAAGATTGCATAGGAACAAAGGGGTTACTCGCGCGAGTGACCCCTAGCCAGTGAAATAAAAGGCCCAAAAGGGGACCCCCCTACCGTAGCCTGGGTCCATGCTTATTTATTCAAAAAGGACTGCAGTACAGTGCATCTTCTCACTCATGTCATGTTTAGTTTTGCTGCACGGCATGCTGCACGGCATGTGCAGGATAGCGCACGACGTACGTGCGATTTTGTTGCTATATTGCGGTGTGCGGTGTGTGCAGATGCGAAATTTGCAATTTCCATTTGCGTTCGGCAGGCCGTGTGATCTCTGCACCGACGCCTTTTTTACGTTACAAAACATATTTTGTTTTCGTTTTAATGAACAAATGGACACAGCAGCGGCTTCATCGTTATTAAAGCCAGGTTGTTGTGATTTACGCAACTCGCGGAAAGCGAAGATACCTGGTGTGTATCTTTTATATTTTTCGGGTATTCGTTGTGCAAGGTGATGTGAACGAAATATTCATTAATATTATCTGAGGTTTTCACCACCTTTTTAAATTCAGGGTGTTCGTGCTCGTTTCACGCCCCCGGGGCTTTATCCTACGATGAGTGTTTCTGTTTTCGGTTTGATGTTCTCAGCGGCTGGGGCGTTTCAAAGGCAAATACCTCTTGCAATAAGATGTACCCCAAGACGCATCCGCGCTCGACGCCTATCCAATCTAAGAAACGAGGTTGTTCCGGACGGTGGCACATACCAAGGAATAACAAGAAACCCCAACAGTCCTAGCGTCCGCCAACGGCCTTGGATCAGTCGTTCATTAACCCTATTAGCATCGCACTCCCAACGCGGAGATAAACCACTTGGATTTAGAGGAGGAATATTTAGGAGCTGGGAATGGGTAAAGGGGCTTGTGACATTGGGATTGGGCTTTTCGAGGTGGTCATGGCACGAATGTACAGTAGTAGAGCACGCACCAGAGTTGTGTAAGCGCGAATATGAGTGTACCGTGCCATGCTCCATGCTGATGGAAGTACAAACAGCATGCAGTTGCTATTATCGCGGTTATGCAGCACGGAAGAGGGCGCCACTACTGGGGCGTGGGTGCTGCAAAAGGCAGGGCAACAGGAGAGCAAAACTGATCGGTCGCGGCTGACCTATACAGAGTCAATGTGAGATCTGGACTCGCGCCACATGAAACAAAAACTGAAGCTGTTAAACGAGAGCCAAGGGCGCACAATTGTTTGCTTGCCGACACCACACCCCCAAAACTTTATTTTGGTCTCAGGGGGGGGGGGGGGGGGGGGGGGGGGGGGGGCGAGACGCCCCACGCCCAAACGCCACCCAAATTTCCTATATATAACAACCCTAAGCTAAATCCTATATAATGAAGGGGGCACAGTTCAGGGGTGGGTTGCTGCAATCCACGTAGCCCCTGAGGTCGACGTGATCACGGGCTGCGACCTTCTGCGTACGGCAGAAGATACAGAGAAAGAGAGAGACAGTGGTCACGATGAGCCCAGTTTCCGTGGCGGGGGCAGCCCACTTACCGACCTCCTTTGATAAGACGGCTTAGCTAGAACGCGCCTGGGGAAAGCGAGCGGATGGCTCGGAGTTCATTTGTTGCTGCGGGCACAACTTGGGCGACGGTTCAGGAAAGGACGAGGGCAAGGCGAAGACGTGGGTTGCACAACCCAATAGCGGGAAAGCTGTGCCTCAGAAACATTTCACCTGTCCTCTCGCGCCCAAGTGGGACTCGCAAAAAAGTGTCATTGCTTTAGGCCTGAAAGCGGCGTCGAAGAGCACGTCATCTACATACACACACCATGCCGCACCAACGTACCCCTGCGGTGCTTATTTCGCAACCCTGTATAGAGTGGGTGTGGAAGTACTCCATGTCCCACCACGTAGAAGGGAGGCATGGCACTTCGTTGGCTCTGAGCAAAACAGATCCCAAGACCGTGACATTCGAAGACAGCTTTGACGTAAGCGAGGCAGCAAGGCGGCGGTGGAGAAAAAACTGCAAAAAGTCAAGGGTAAGGCTGCCAGAGCCCCCGTAGCACGCCGTGTAGTAAGGTCTGTGTGTGTAGTAAGGTCTCACGGCGCAGAAGGGAGGGTCAGATGAGTCAGACGAGTCACACTCAGACGAGTCACACTTATTAATAGACCATCGCCCAAAGATGTGGTAGACTTGTCGCAGGAGCAGTGAGAAGCAAGCAACAAGCAAGCGCTTGAGAAGCAAGGTATTTGGTTTCGGTTTTGAGGCCTGCAGCTTGGGGGGGAGTTGTCTCCAAGCACCATACTTCCACAGGCGTCGCTAGCACATCATACGTAGAGTATTGCTCTTATTATGTATCTCAACCTATCTATTGGTATGTACAACGTCCACGTGTAGTAACCCAAGCATGCAAGCATAGCATTGGCATGGAGACCAACATTGAGAGAGGAAAAACCCCCAAGAAAATGCCCAGCAAAAAAAACCAAAGTTTTTCTTCGGCCCTCGGGGAACTTTCCTTGTGCGCCCTTGCGTGAGCCGACAAAAATAAGAAACTGCCCAGCAGGTACAACAAAAAGTTGCTGATGATCTGATGATGCTGGTAAAGGGAACACAAAACTGGTATTATAAGACTCTAAACCTGGACACCCAATTGACGTCCCAGGCTCCCTTTGTATTGCTTAATTTAGTTTCTTACCTACCTCTGGGCTCGTTGTGGCAGCAACCCCGATCTGGGTTATGGCAACGAACTACAGCACGCTGCAGTAAACGCGAACGTGAGATCACTGAAACAGTAATATAACAACAGCAGCAGAACTCCTATAATAGCGCTCTGTCCCACCATCCAGCAGCAGGAAAAGTGTGCAGCAACGGCAGTACATTGTGCGAGTGCAGCAGACCATCGTACGACTGCAGCAGAGCACCGTAACAGTGGCGCAGTACGTCGCACGAGTGCGTCAGGCGCACAGCAGTATTCTGATTACGGAAGGGCGTAACTTTTAGTGTTCATTTGTTTATCTTCCCACGTCAAGCACGCACAGCGCATTGTTTTTATTTTGTTGAGTCTGATATAGTTTTTGCCGGTGAGCCCGACGCGCCCGGAGACCTCTCACGGGCACTGAGTACTGTGTACTACTGCTGTACTGTGGTTAAGGGAGTCATGGTATGGTATGATATATGGTATGATATATCTGCCTTCGATCGTTGATCTGGCATGTCCACTCCACCGCTGGGAGCATTGCGGGGCGATGTGCTCGAGCATAGTCGTGGACGTTAGACTCACTAGTCTAGACTAGTCTAGACTAGACTAGTCTAGACTAGACCATATATTTTGGTTTCGGTTGCTATTCCACCTTGCCCCACGGCATTTTGAAGACAGGGTTTCCCACATGAATATCTCGAGCATGCGATGTCATTGACTGCTGGGGGAGTGCAGCACTGCACATCGTCCACACAAGTGCAGTATTGCTGCAAATCATGAATTGAGAGATATCTCCACATCACACAAGCACATGACCAGTACTGAGTGCTGCCTTTTACAGAACTCTTCGTCCCTCTTACGTTCCTCTCTGTAGAGAAATGTAAAGATTCTTGTTTCATAAATATGAATGAAAAACGGTAATTATATTTCCGTCTGTATTGAGACAATCTACGAGAAGAAACGAAGCATGCGGCGTGATTCGCCTCGACCAAACTCGAACGCGCACACACAAGATATTATTGTGCACGAAAGGACATACCGGTGCACGATGTTGACGTTCTCGCACCTATTCCTCCACGTCCGACGCGGTCCACTCCAACCGTTCCTTTCGGACCTCTGACCTCGACAACCCCCACTGACACAAAGGTCGGAACACGCAAGCAAGTGTGTGTGGTTCTAGTTGCGGTTGTGGTCGGCAGGCAAAATGTTCCGAACGCCAAGATTGGCGCTTTTGCGGTTGCCAAAGATCGTAGATGCGGACCAACAAAGAGTTTAATCTGAAAACGTCAGCTGTGAGTACAACGGATTGAATGGTTGGAAGTCAACTTTGCAAGCTGCTTGATACATCTGAGTATGTATGTTTCAGTAAAAATTTAGGCTAGACTAGTCTCAGCAGTCAAGTCTACAGCAGTGGTAGTAGTTGCACAAAATTTACGGAAGGTCGTTCGCGCGTGTAAATATATCAGATAGACTATAGTCTAGGACGGTGACTCCCCTGGATGTTGTCAGGGAACAGGACGATTTTCGATAACCATCTTTCTGTGCAATGTTTACAAAATACATGGCCCAACAGGTAGTCCGACTAAACCACGTGAGATGGCAGTTCGCTCTTCGTGCTTACGGCCTCCGGCGGCTCCTATTGCTGGGGGCTGATGAAATTAAGTGCAATCAGGTCCGCGGGGGGGGTTTTGGCTATAATATTTTTTGATCCCATATTACAGCTCCCAAAATATTTTCTGGCGGCAATCTGTTCGGTAGTCCCGGCAAGTTGCCCGGGGGCTGCCGCAACGACTTGGGATTTAGGATCTTGCGATAGACCCTTCGGAATCGATCTTGGAAAAAAAATCCCCTACTGTGTACCCTCATACGTATCGGGGTGAATAAGTAGTGCTAGTGCACACACTGGTTGTTTTACGTATCAAGAAGGTTATACACAGCAGTGCCCCACAGCTTGCCCCACAGCATCCCGAGCGGCCCAATCAACGTCCAATCAACGTTGAGTATTTCCAAGCACGGCATCCAAGGCGGGCGAATGAACCTAGAGCCTTCACCAGCGACAGCATCCAAGCACTGGTCACTCCATGGCGTTTGGGTCTCGGGGTTCGGGCTAGGGTTCGGGTCGGGTGTTTTCTGTTGACCGAGATAAAACAAACTGGGTGTACGTATTATATCTCCCCATGTCGGGGTACGGAATAGCTCCCGACATTTTTTGTACATAGCTGATAGATTGATGAGTTGTTCTGCCTGTTCCCCCTTGGCGCGCGGAATATCCTGAATGAAGAACAGTCCAACACTTCTTGAACCTCCACCGCTGATCCACCACATGCCATGATAAAGATATTTTGATTTGCCTACTCTACAGCAGCTGCTAGCAGCAGTATCATAATATGCACCCTCGCGTAGCAGCACCCGGCTTGTACCTCACCTGTTATACGGCATAATAACGACAACAGGTAGGTGCGCCTGTTGACGTGAACGCTACTGAATAACTGAGCACTAAAAAACACCACTGCTGTGCTGTCCGTCGCTCCTTGGGTGGTTGGGCCACAGCGAGCTCGGGGAGTGGCAGCGGGGATGTGTACAGTGTGCACCCTAAACTCCTGCATGCAGCATGCTGCACTAGGTACCAGTTATGTTCTTTTACGTACACGAGGAGTAAAGTACAGCAGCAGGGGCAGAACACCTTATTATCTTTGATACCACACTGGGGGTAGCTGCTGTTCAAGCCCCTGGCGCTCTAGGTGGTCGTTATAGTGCGCGAATATCACGCCGCAATCTTTCAACTTCAACGCCGACACTCGTACGTAGAAAGAGAGGCGAGAGAGCTCTAGACAATAATACCAGGTACCGGGTACATGCTACCGACGGAAACCGAGAGAGATCTCTTCCCTCGTGTTCATCCGTACTGCTGTACAAGCACTGTGCTGCTCTGTGGTAGTCATATTGCGAGTACTGTACGGTAGTGTGGGCACCTATATGGGAGATGACATACAAAAAAAGGGGGGTATCCCAGGTATACGACTGCAACAGCTTCCTCTTGTCTTTCGTAGCGTGTAGTACACACGAAGTTAGGGCACACAAGGTCCGACGGCGAACCACGCTAGTGAAACGATTGAAGGCGAGCCAACCAAGCTAGCGAAACGATAGGAGGCGAACGAGGGGTGCTTCCACAGGAAGATGAGGGTTGGCTGCTGTGGTAATAGACTAGACTACGTGTCGAAGGAACACAGTGGATTTTCAACTGACCTAACCATGTGACCGCGTGGTAGAGAGTTTTTTAGTTTTTACACTCTATTTCATTGGCCGAGGGCTACGGTAGGTCCGCAGATAGGAATAATAGTCTAAAGCATTATCCAAAAGCGGCGCAGGCGCGTTTCTCGCCCGTTTCTAGCCCGTTGTGGGTCCGGGTTGGGGTCAGGGTTAGGGTTAGGGTTAGGGGTTAGGTTAGGTCTACGACCGCACCTTGATCCTACCAGGAAGTGCTTCCTACCTCGCGACCGCGAGCAGCCAGCCTATGTTGTAGTTTGACTGTATCCAACACCTCTGGAACGGCTACCGCTCATACAACTCTCCTGAGAAAAGATGTGACGTGTTCTAACCGAAGAGAGTGCTTGCGACCCACAGCCGTTAGTAACACGTGAAAGACAGGCTGAGACACAGATGAAAAAAAAATTATGGTAGCAAAAAAAACACAGACACAAAAATATGAGAAACCCAGTCTGGGTCATCTTAGATTGCAGTTGTAGTATTCACAATACAATGGGTGTCCTCTTTACCGTCTGGCGGAAACACGGAGTGATTACTATTCCCGATGGGCTAAGGCGGGGGCGGAACCATGGTTACTGTTGTTGCAGTAGTATTAATAGTAATAATTCAGTAGGTAGGTGTCCCCTGTGCTGTCTGACGGAAAACACGAAATTATTCACTTTTAATAATGTAGGCGAAGGCGGGGGCGGTACCATGGTTACGAGCGAAACCGAGTTTCTATTGTACACGCCGCTAAAGTAAACCACGTAGGGAATAGGGAATAGGTAACCCATTTTTAGATCGCTCAAGCCGGGTACGTCCGCCGCCGCCGTCGACCAAAAATAACGAAAAACAAGGACCGTCGATTTGTTGGTTATACCGACCGTACGACAAACAATCGATCCACTAACGCAAACAAGTGGACGGTAGCAGTTGCAAATGTCCTGCTGCGAACGGTCTTGTTATAGCGACAGCTATACGCTGTTTGTTGTCTCCGTGCACTTGGCCAAACCCTCTTACCCGCTGCATGGGGAGACTGTTCGATTGGTATGCTCGAACGAACTTTGACATGCACCAGATAAAACACGTGTCGCTGTATGTGCTGCATGTGCTGTATGTACTGTGTCAGCAATTCCAACCTTGGTTTTTGTATGGGGTTTCCCTTTGGTTTTCTTTAATCAATATGGGGATGGGTGATGTTTTGGAGTGATCGACGTTAGTTAATGCTCATGCTGGACGTCGTACAATGGCCAAAACTGTTCTAATACAGTCTAGAAGGGGGGGTATAGAGTTTGTGCGCAGGTTTACTTTTACGAGTGTTTCCCTTGGTTTTCCAAAGTTTTTCTGGGGATGCTTGTGACGGGGTTGGTCATTCAAGCTCATGCTGCAACACTGTCGGATGGCAAGCATAGAATATCGTGGGCCCATGTTCCGTCACCAGTCCATCAGAGGGCCTCATAAGTGTGCTCTCGGAACGTCATCAGTAGTTGTGGCTCGATAGAAGATAGTTTTTTCCCGTCCATGCGTATGTATGGCCCTTGCTCTCCATCTTGTCCTTGTCACCATGTCGTCTTTCCCTATCGTTCTTGCTTCTCTTCTTGCATCTTCTGCGAGTGTTGTGTACATACCCTACGCATGCTGCTGAAGCTACGGTAGCGGGGACCCATTTTTTTTGGAGGCCCCTCGCTTAATGAGAAGTACTTCTGCACCTCCCCCAACACCTGGCTTTAGGCACAAAAATAGCGCAGCTCGATGGACATCACCATGGCCTAGGTATCACACGGATATGGTATATTGTGAATCGCAAATAAAACGCAACCAGATTGCGTAGATTCCGAGTTCCACCGCCCCGTCAATCAGAGTCAGTTTCGCCGAAAAGTTATATCCCCTCTCTTAGCACAAGCTACCTTGCAGTTGTCGCCGTCAAGTCTCTTGCTGGTATGCGAAAAGCTAAAGGACGAACTCAATGTGTACCGAAGGGAACACTGCCATCGTAGGAAGAAAGTGCAGCCCGCACACGCGTATAATACCACTGTGTTACACGACACGCGTCGAACGTACACATCGTTGCGGCGCACGTCGAGAAAACGACCACTTACACCCCAGCGGCCCACCGAGCTGCCTCGTATGTAGAGTCGATGGCTATAATCTCTACTGCACTCCTTTGTTTCGGTGTTGTTTTTCCTCCCGAGGTCCCTAAATGGGTAATCGATTTCTTTCTTAGGAACTTGTGATGGCCGCGAGTCCCGCCACGGTGCGGTGGAGGGGGGTGTAGGTCATCTAGCACTATTGACTCATATTCTGCGGCAAGGGTTGCACTTCTGGGGCGAAGCGTTTCTGTTTTTCTGGTCGGCTGAGCCCCTCAAGTATAGAACTATCAGTCAGCATGCTCATTGCTCGAGTATGCTTGCTTTGGAGATGATAATCACTACTATCGCCAGCATTGAGATCTCCGGGACCCCCCCCCCCCCTGCAACTAGAAGCGTATCGAAGGTCCTTGATTTCCCTTCAGCAGTCCGTGGCAAAGGGAGGTCTCCCGAGATAGAACGCTGACGACATTAATGCTAAGAGCTCAAAATTATGCGCTTGTCGGATATACGGCACTATCCACGAGACCCCTCAGTCACTGGGATAAAGTGGTATAATGGATAGTGCTGGTGCTGCTAAACACTTTCGTGGCATGATGCTGATCGATCATTTGCCTGGCTCCGAACGTAAAGGGCTCTCCTAGCCCACACCTGGTAGTTACCCAAATAACGGATACCTGATATTGGAGATGGAGGACACGTCCTTCGCCCCAATCCTGCATCTAAGGTGCTTGCACCTTCCTCTTTGGTGCCCCAAGGGTTAAGTGCATCAAGCCTTAGAGGGAGGAGTGTCCTTCCCTCCCATGTGACCGCGAGAGAAGGCGCGCGAGCCCTCTGGCTGATCTTTTCCCACCAGGGGGAGCACGTTTAGATTTTGACGCAGCTATCATACGATAAAGATGTCACTTTCTGAACTTTTTTTTTTTTGCTGTGTGACGTTTCCCCTTAGCCCCAAATCGTGAGAATGCCATTCTTGCGTTTTGCCATAAATAATTTTTTGCATCGACGCGTGCTACGATAGAGGCAGCACTTTTCGGCTGAAATTTAATAGTTTCTGAATGACGGGCTGGCTCCTTAACCCATCTTAGCCCACCGTCGTCGGTGAGATTCGTTCATTTAAAAAAAATAACTTTCGATGTATATCTAGGCCACGGTATTGTCTATGGGGTAGCGCGTTGGTTTTTCCCGGTTTTTGGAGCGGGAGAGGGCTCCTCAAGCGAGGAAACTCAGAAAAAAAAACGGACCGCCCCTTCCATAGTTTGCGTGTAACGGTAGGCCTTGGGATTATTCACCGTGAGGCACTTTCATTGCTATGTAATACATCGGTTTTGCCCTTGAGGGGCATTCCTTCTTATCGGCTACTACACACCTCCTCAAGTGAGTCCTGAGCCTCAGAACAAAATGGTAACGTCACCCGTACCGTAGCGAGAGTCTTTTCCGCACTCATATTAGTCGCTTTCTCACCCATGTGCCTTTTCAGCACTCAGCTTGGTCACTTTCTCACCCATGTGTCTTTTCCGCGCTCATCTTCGTCGCTTTCTCACCTCCACCCCCCCCCTTCAATCGGCCCCGAGCCGCGAGAAAGCCGACCTACCGGTTGACCGCCTTGACAGCTTACACTTATCTTCAATCTGATCGGAAACTTACCATGTTTCCGACCCTATTGTACTGCTAACCTGCCATCGACTATCTAGAGCTCGCTGAATTTAGCGTTCCACCCAAAATATCTAACCCCCCCCCCGCTCTTTCCCCCCGCCCAAGCTGATGGCGTGCTCACGGTACTGCTAATAGACCACTACAGGACCTAGGTGTGAATGCGGTCATCGATCGCCTGGTATCCAGATTAGTATTTCAGCGGCCACTTTATTCCCACTTTGCAATGGGTATATGATCTCAAGGAAGATATATCGACCAAGGCTGAATACCGATCGACGTCCTAGCCGGGTAACGTTGCCAGGGTCAGAAAGACGACTACAAGGACGGTTCGGCCCATAATCCTTCTGCGCACAGAGAGCATAGTCTAGAGGGGGGCAAATATGACAATATTTATAGGAGGTATTTCTTCGCACAAAAAGTTGTGTAAAAGCTCTACGAACTCCCGATTTGTCAAGCACTGTCCCGTACGTGTAGTTGGCTGCATCCATTAAACCACAGCGATTCTGATTGACAGTGACGAGTTATCCGCCGTCCTCGTTGTCTGATGCGAAGTCCAGTCAGTGAACTATACAGGTCTGTTGAGAGTAAATCACCCCCCTCCCCCCTCCCCCCTCCCTATTCTATGTAGTAACCCCACTGCTGCCTCTGGAAGTGGCCGCACCCGAAAAAAAGTTCATTCCAGGCTATCATCGACATGAAAAACATTTCGCGCAAGGTGCGGAGGTCCGCCTCACAAACGGTTCTTGGTAGGCTTGAAACGGCGCATCGCGTTTGGACCAGCGGACGCAACGTCTGATCGGTCGGTGAAATCCCGACGCGCTCCCTCCCATTGCAGGTATGACAGGATCGAAAGCCATACGGATACGGGCATGCACGACGCCCCTCCCCCTCCCTCCCCATGGTACGATGATTTCCTCCCCCCTCCCATCCCCCAACTCTTCCCCGTTTGACGGCCTTGACTTCAAACAGCATATGCATCGGAGGACGATGAACGTTACCACGTGATGGGTGGTGGACGACCTCCGCACGGTGGCGATGGCGGCGAGCTTGTTCAAAATAATCCACTCGAAAGCCAAACACCGAAAAAAGACGAGGAAGACGGGGAGATGCATTGCGTACTGCCTCCGTCCGATTGTGGCGGTGGCAATGACGATGACGGCCGCCTTGGTGCCGTCCCGCTGACACGCAGCCTAGCCTCACGAGCTCGGACCTGCATGGCAATTGAGCTGATGTTGGAGGTGTCTTCGACCCTGTACGCCTACCAGTAAGCCGCATCAGCTGGGGCGTTCGATGCTACTGTGGATTGCACAAAGTATGGTGTATTATCTAAGATCTACATTAGCTCGCTCGTCGTGGAGGTATGCGACGAGCCGATCGACGCGGAAGCTTTCTATATCTTCACAGCTTCTCCTGACAACAAAGTGGCATTTCTATGGGAGGATCACGTTGTCTGTGACTACTTGGACGCCGCTCCCACGGGCGTGGATAGTTTTGAGTAACGCTGCCCTTGCCTAAGATTCGCGTTTATCCACACACCGTGTTCGTGGGTTGCACGTTCCCGCCCTGCGGATGACATGTATGTGCCATGGGGAAAGCATGGAAACCGGTAATAACACATTTGGCGGTCCCCCTCTCACGCCGTTTGGACAAGCTTCTGGTGTGGATTGCTGGGCAACGAACCCGTCAGGAACCGCACAGCTAACAATGATTTCCTTGGTGGTGGCGCTAAGTAGACAACGCCTAGAAGCAGTAGTCGGCTTCAAGTATTGGAGGCATTCCAGCACCATTTCTATAGCTGGTTCCACGATTGCCACCTCAGTTTTCGATGTCTTCCGGGTGCCAATTGTATCAGCGGTGCTATTTTGTCTACCGGGTCTCTAAAGAAAAGAAACACCTGATACGCCCGTACGAATACCCGTTCTTTTTTAGCTGGCGTGGGCTACCTTATTGTTTGCGTTCGCCGGAGTCGTGGTCAGGTAAACGGCGGAAAGTTCTCCCCGCCTTGAGCAGCGGTGCCCGTATCTCGACGCAGTTGGAAACGGGTTAGTCTGGCTTGGTGCAGGATTGATCGAGGTTGTTGCGACATCGTACAAAATCTGGACAGGGCCCGGAATGCAAAGTTTGTGCCAAGGTAATTCGCCAAGCTGCTAGTCTGTTGGCGTCAAAGCTGCTGGCTCTGGTGACCATGTGCATCGCTCACAGCTTTTGGGCGAGAGCTCAGATGTTTATGCATGCAGGAGTGAGCATTCCCGAGGTTTCTCTGAGAAGAGGCGCCGGTTCCGTGGTTTTAAGGTATTGTCGGCCTTGCGAACATGTTTCAGCTACAAAATGTGAGTAGTGCTTGAGGTCGTTCGTTGAAGCCTACGACTAATTGAGGGTTCTCTCGTGAACGAGGTGGGGATGGGTTGGGGTTTCCCCGCTGTTTTGCACAGGGGTGTAGAGCTCGTTTAAGGCGGAGAAACCATTGACCAATCATCGCGTGTAATGGTTTCAGGCAGAAATCTCCGGTGTCGACCAGGGTCTCTGAAAAAGGAAATCGGTTCGTGTGCGCCCGTGGCGTCGGGACACACACGCTCATCTAAGGGTTTATCACTGATATGGAGGCATGCATGGTTTTTACTCGAACCGTAGCATGTGCGGTCACCGCCTTCTACGACGCAATACGTGCCTGTTCTCGATTACGGTCCGTCTACTGAACCCAGGGTGTGGTGATGCTGGCCTCAGACTCCTGCTGTGTTTAGGAGTGTCGGTGCCGTGCTGTGGGTTGCTCGATTCCTCGTGAAAAGGCGCCACGTGTCTGTCTGTTCGTCTGTATGGTTCTCCAATGTCAGCAGCCCATGACCTACGACTACGTGCTCATGGGCGATCCCAAACGATTGGCTTCGTACCCCGACATAAATTAATACCAGTACATGGTAGCTGAAAGATACACACGCGAACGGCCTGCGCGAAACACCAGTTTGCGGGTGCTCCGTCCGTTGAGCCACCGATTCGTGCACGAACTCGCTGATTTAGCAAATATCGAATAAATAGCCTCTTTCTATATGTCACCTGTACTTGTTTCGTCGGCCACTACCGGTACGGGCACTGAACAGCTGGGCGTACAAATGAGGAACTTGAGCGAACAACCCGTTTGCCGAGCGTTTGACGCCTGCTACGATATAGTCTAGAGGTACCAGTTTTCGTCTGAAATGGAATGAACTATGATCTATGAACGACATTTCTTTCTAATGACTCTCGTGGTATACTTAGGCCATGGGATTTTTCAGCCGGTATTATCAGTTTTGTTTTTCTGAAAAAAACAGTGTTTTGGGTCAAGAAGGACATGAATATCATGTCTTAAGCTCCGAAAAAAGTGAGGGTCCTCACAAAAAAAAGAGGTGGAAACACCCCTATCGTAGCACGTGTCGTCAAGCCGTTCACTGCATGCTAAGCTTTCCGCGTGCTCCGGACGCAGTCGCGAGTACTCTCCTTTCTTCACCAGGCCACTCATGCCGGTATCATGTCGCCACGTTGTGCGTTGGTGATGTTGAGTGAATTGTACAATAACTCGTCACCTTTCGAAAAAATCGGCACACGGGAAGGGTTTCTGTTGCTACGACGGGGAAGAGGAGTTGCAACAACAGTAGGTTGCGATCACTTGGGAATTGAGTCCACGTCGTTAGTACACACGTACACAGTTTTAGACAAGTACTAACCAAGAAAAAAACGAGTGTCGGTATTTCTGATTGGCGTAATGCAACGGGTTGAGAGTCACTTGCAGTAGGGATCAAGCAACGTACGTTTTATGCAGGCTGCCAGGAAATTTGACTTGACAGAGAAACAGCAAAGTGGATGTATGTCCCGTCGCTCGTCACACTGAATATATCTACGTTGTTGCTAGAGAACAGTAGTCCATGGCCTTTTCGGTTGGCTATCCGGGGTATATCTATATTCACATCTCAAATGACGACAGTCATCTCATGATGCAGTTCTTAGGGCACATCAGTTAGTGAGTGTGTTGCTGGGAATCACCTCGACGATGTATCGCCCACTTCATTAGTTCGTCGACCACAGAATGAGTACAGGTCTGGTATTTATATTAAGATCGTGT
This sequence comes from Undaria pinnatifida, assembly GCA_012845835.1. Lineage (NCBI taxonomy): Eukaryota > Phaeophyceae > Laminariales > Alariaceae > Undaria > Undaria pinnatifida. Next base: position 616,137 of record JABAKD010000021.1, read on the forward strand.
ATACCATAAACATATAGTCTAAAGCTCCGCACAAAAATGTATCAGGTACAACGATTTTCAATACTATCTGGTACGAAAAAAGTAGTAATCATGGCTGATATACAACTTTTTGTGAGTGACCAACCCTCGTAGGCATCCACATTTTCGTATGTATGCATGCAATCAAGTTGTTGATATAGCTTACAGAACGCAGCGCCACTACAATGTATTGCTAAGAGCATGACATCGAACCTAACCACGGGGAAGAAAACTTTGTTTAGACCACATCTTGGGAGTAAAGAGGTGCAATCCTTGCTCTGACTTCGATCCATATATAAACGTTGCCTAAGTGGAAGGCTAGGCTTCGGTTCCGTAGAGCGACTGCCACCTAGCCCAACACTATTGAGTAGGTCCTCCGATGCCGCGGTCTATTTGCTAGCCCGATTTTTTCCCAAAATCGACCACCTAAGGCAGCAGCCTCACGAGAAATAAATGTCACTTTTCATCTGTCAAATAATGGGACACTGTGGGACTACATGCACACCAATGAACGCGAACCCACCGGCCATCTTGAATCGTAGACGAGACAAGCACCCGTAAACGTATACACACATCAATACCGCGTTGTGCGCAAGACTCCGCCACTACTTGGAATACGTAAAAAAAACACGTTTACTAAGAGGCTTCTCAGACTTAGACCGCGTAGAACTGGCTCGCCTACTCAGAGATCTCTCTAGGCGCTTCACCGATTGCGCACTCATCAACTTAGCTCTCGTCCATAAACAGCGAGCAGCCCACATCGATACCAAACCCAGCAGTTCCAGGATGAAAAGACCGGCAGCTTCCAGCGCTAACGCGCCAATGTCGGTTATTTTAGCCCCTGTCCAGAGTACATACCATGTTACCGTAACCTCGAGCAATGCTGCGCCAAACCAAATCAATCCGTTCCCGACCGCACCGAGATACGGGACACGGCTGGTAGCGTAATCGGAATACTCCGCCGTTATCTCTACCAGAGCGCCAACGACGGGAATCGGTACGATAGTCCACGCCAACAAAAAAAAACCGGAACCTCTGGAGAAACCAGGAAGTGTCAACAGCACCGATGCTACCGCGACCACCCCCAACGTTTCGAAAACGGACAAAGCAAGCGTCAAAGCAGCTGTTCGCTTACCAATGTCCTTCCAGTACTTGAATCCGACTACTGCTTCAAGGGCTTGACTGCTTAGTGCAATCGCCAAGGCCATTGTAGTAAGCTTCATGGCTCCGACGGGGTTCGAGGCCCAGCAGCCATCGATAAAATCGTACGGGTGCATGAGGCCAACAACGGTCCCATTCTCACTCGGGTTGGTGTACACCCCTTGCGCATAACAAATGTCATCCCACGGACTAGAGAGCGCAATCCACGCGCACGATGTGACCTCGAGTCTATCGCCATAGCAACTGCAGAGCTTCTGAAACTTCTTCACGCCGTCGACAGTATCGGTAAGGCTATCACATTCAACGTGCTCCTCGAGAGAGGTGGACCCACTTGAGGGCTCGTAAAGATCGTCGGTGAAGCTCCCGGATATGGAAAAATCGTCGGTGGGGCTCGAGGTTTCGATAAAGCCGTCGGTGAAGCGAGGGAGACCGTCTGCATCGATACGTTCGTCGCATTGTTCCGTGACGAGGTAGCTGATATATAGCTTAGAAAGGGGACCATCATCACTACAATCCACCTCTCCGTCCAAGGCTCCCGCTGATACGGCTTGCCAGAAGGCCCACACGGTCGCGGCCACCTCCAAGGCAAGCCCAACGCCTAGGGCCACTCGAGCACGAAAGGTTCGGTCGCGTGACGGTTTGTCAGCATCACCACCACCACCACCAGCAACAACTTGACCACCACCAGCATCACGAGGAGGTGACGGAGCACCCACCGTGCAAAGTGCCGCGTCCTTGAACATCGGGTTGTGAAAAGCTTCGTCTGCGACACCATCGCCGTCATCACCACCGTTCTGAGGTAATGCAGCGTCCATTGCGTGGAAGTGTTCCTTGTCCTTGAGCACAGACGCTGCGTGAAATCGAGGTGGGAGACAGAGAAAGGGGGGCGGCGGCGTGTGGGCGGGAGGTTGATGTTAATATCTCAGCAGGCTCATACGGTACTGCACTGGCGTTTGCATCCGATGATGGATGGCATATGGTACTAAGAGTAATGATAGTACCAATAGTACTAGAGTCTAATAGTACTAATAGTACTAATAGCACGGCAGAAGTGCTCATTTGTTTTCTGAGGCCTCTGACATGTTGCCCATCTATATTAAAATACCAAGGTATTCCTCAACCAAAATATGTTTTTGAGCAAACTGAAATTGCAGCCTGAGGAAACAACCCGCGGCCCAGGTACACAAAACAGTCATTGTGCGAAACAAGAATGACGAAATTCCGACGAATTGGGGTCAAAAGAACCTCGTCATCCAGAACTGAAAATAGACATTCCAGGTTTCGTGCAACGGAACCTCTATCGCAGGACGCCTCGTCTACACCTGACATAATGCAGCAATTGCCGTCAAGCACCTCTCGGCACAAACGATTGAGGTACAGCATCGGACACCTGCAAAATACAGCCTATCACGAAAGGCCGACTGCTATTTAGATGAACGTAACATTCCGTTAGCCGTTACTCTGAAGTTAGTGTAGAACGCGCCGCCTCCGAAATAAGAAACCCAGTCTGGGGACAAACATATATCCTATTTATTATTTGTTCAGTGGTGGTGTGTAAAGGGGGGTCAACTTCGCGGCGCTTCAGTTGACTGAAGGAATCGCCTGTGCGAAGCAGCACACGAAGCATTTACAGAGGCAGCATAATACGCTCTTCGTCGTAGTGTGTGGAGGGTCGACCTGTCGTAGATGCAGGCCAGAACTGTAAATAATTTATTGCAGATTGACGGTCCCATTCGTCGACGCTGGCCTTTCGGCCGCCCGGTATGGTTTAAAACAACGCCATCACAACAACAGCTGTGGAGCCCCGCGACAACCTTTGAAGCTTGGCAATATCAAACCGCACACAGGGCTGGGGAGTCAGGGTCACAGTTAAACTGGATATAAATACGTTCGAGGTCGAGATAATCTGGGCAGACGTGCAAGAGTCCGGTTGGCCACAGGTCGCCTGCAGGAACAGTTTTGAAGGCTTGGCCTGCTTTATATACGTTAGAGTAACCCGTTACAATGTTGCTGGACAAGACAACTGACCAGGAACGGCAAAAATATCCTTAAGCACGCTTGCGGCTGGACTAGTACACACTATGTACCACAGGAGTGGCAGACTCATGGGAGCTCCATGGTAAATTAATCGGTCGGCACTACAAATCTATCGGCGACTCGCGGGTAATCATTGCGAAAACGATCGGTACAAGACGCGTGCTACGATATCATAGAGGTGCACCGTTTTTTTTCTGTTGTTCCTCACATTGGGAGCTTAAGATATGTCCCTCCCAAAAACCTGATTCGGGGAAAAATAGTACTGCTAACGGATCAGAACCCCACGGCCTAGGTACACGACGAGAGTCACTCAAAACAAAAATGGCCTATTATTTATTTTTTTTCCCGACGACTTTGGGTTGAGGAGCCCCGTCGTTCACAAAACATTTGGGACGTAAAGTGCTACCTCTATCGTAGCAGGCGTGTTTCGAAGAATCCATCACAGACACAGACACATGCAGCCGTTCTGTCGGCGACTTATGGGTGACCCATGGGCGATGGCCCATGAGGCAGCACTGTAAGCCCATCGGGTGACCCATCGCCAATCATGGGCGCCCCATGGTGGACCCATGGCACCCTCATGGGGGATTCATGGGCCGGCCCTCTGAGCCCATTGGACATTACATGGGCGACATGGCCCATGGAAGAACTACGTCACCAATGTATGGTTGCTACCGGACCAGTCGATGACTCGTCCATTGGCTTGCCATGGGAGCCATGAGATCCATGCTATGAGCGACTCGTGGGCCGCCCATGGGCTTATCTTGGTAGAGTTCTTCATTGTGTCGGCAACGGTTCTTCTTTGCGTCTCCTACCATGTGTTCGAAGTGCTAGCCCATTGACGTTTCGTCGACATGCTTACTGCGGCAGGAGAGATGTGACTAGACCCCGTTTTTCACAACCGGGTTTGAGCCACTATATATATATCAATAGCAATATCAATAGCAATATCAATATCAATAGCATCTTCAGCTTTCACTCTGCACCTCACTGGTCAAAATATTTTTAGTTTTGTTTTGCACGTTGCGCAGCGTAGATGTTACCGTTCCATTGCGAATCCATATCGCATTTTGTTTTAAAATAATATCTCACGAAATCTTGAGACGGGGGGCCACAAGAAACGGGGGAGTCACTCGCGCGAGTAACCCTAAGCCCCACTGCAAACAAAAATGCCCGAAAACGTGAACTCCTAACGTAGCCTTGGTCTTCCCATGGCCCGCACATGGTATTCGAAACCCATGCGTTTAGAAAGCTGAGCTATGGGTCGCACATCGGTTTAGAATGCCGGCCCACGGGTCGTCTATGGGTCTCCCGTGCGTTTACAGTTCTGGAGAATGGATCACTCATGGGTTTATGACCGAGGCTCTGATGTAGCAGGGGTACCCCTTTTTTTCACCTATCGAGTTTTCAACACCCGCACCATTGACTCTCTGTACCTCACTGAAAAAAAATTTAGGCAATCATTTTTGGAGCAGGGTATTTTACATCGCACACAAACACACCCGAACGCTTAACGCCTTTTATTACTGGAAACCATTGAATGGGGACAAATAAGCTTGGAGTTGGTATAGGGAGGGTTTTGGGGGCTCTAAAGAGGTGAAGACTACAAAGGAACAGGGGGTGACTCCCGTGAGTGATCCCGAGAGAAAATTAAAAAAAAAGCCACCTTCCCATGCCATAGCGTTGCTCTTATGGACCTGGCCCATGGGTCACTTGTATTGGGTCACTTGTGAGTCGTTCTACGGTAGCCCGCCCCAACTTTTCTTTGAACGAAATGGCCGGTTTTGAAACCAGCTCCCGGCCGTATCTCCTGAAACACTGTGCCCCTTGCCACACCCGACGTCATCGTTCGATAGTTCTAGTACTACTACTACTAGTCATTTGCAAACGAAGAAACATTTGAAGATTTGTTTTGTTCATAGCGTCCTTCCTCACGTGGAGCATCCCTGACGAAATCATCCAAGAAAAACGCTCGTTTGGGGGGGGGGTGCTATCGTAGAATCAGTCAGTACTGATCCATCGGTCTCCCATGGATTCGGTTAACACGTTTACCACTGGAAACCCTGTTTTTTTACCATTGTACTTGAAGTTAGTGCAGGGAGAATTTAGGGGGCTCTAAAAAGTTCAAGAGAGCTGGTCAATGAGCCATCCATGTTAGCATTGACCCATGGCTCGCCCATGCGCCACCCGCGGGTCTCCCATAGGTGGTCTATGGACAGTGGTGGTGATCGGCGTCTAGGTTGGCATCAACGATATTGATCCTGCCCTTTGAAGACATCGAAGGTCGGGATCAATTAGTGACTCGATCTCGAAACTATGCCAAGTAGGTCGATCTCCATGTGAATCGAGGCCGAATTTTCCAGGGTAGTCCTCGGGAAAATTCCCGAGGTAATTTTCCCGTGCTGTACGTCGGTCCCGGTACTCGGCGGAATACCGTCATATTTGGGCAAACCGTGTACCGCCGAAGGTGGTACCGTCAAAAATCGAAAAACCGTCAACCGTTTAAAAAGTACCGTCATTTTGCAGCACCGCCATGAAAGTACCGTCAAATAAGCGAAGTACCGTTTCCCGTTTAGAAAAACCGTCATATTCAGAACCGTCAAAGATTGTAGGGTGATGGTTTTCATTGAATGTTTTCATGTTTTAGGTTTTATTGTTTTATTGTTTAAAGTAGTAGTATTGTTTTATTGTCTTATTTTGGTGCAAAATGTCTAAATGTTGTTTCGCGTGAGGCTGGTGAGTTTGTCAGCTTGACGGTTCGACGATTAGTCTAGCCTCTATTCGTCCGTTCTATATAGGTATGCAGGAACATCATCGGGGTGGTGCCGGCATGCTTGATCGCCGCCCGGCAGGTACTGTCAAGTATTTCGTCATTCGTAATTCTGTATTTCTCAGTGGCGGAACCGTCATATTTCAGTACCCTCAAAAAAGTACCGTCAAATTTGGCGGTACCGGGACCGGTACCGTCGTTTTGCAGTACCGCCAAAAAAGTACCGTCAAATATCGAAAAACCGTCTACCGTCTAGAAAATACCGTCACTTTTCGATACCGCCGAAAAAGTACCGTCAAATTCGGCGATACCGTGTACCGCCAAAAGTGGTACCGTGAGAAATCGAAATACCGTCAACCGTTTGAAAAGTGCCGTCATTTCGCAATACCGTCCGATCTGGTACCGTAAAAAAAAACGGTACCGAGGACTACCCTGGAATTTTCAATATCTCGATATTTCGTCTTTTCCTGCGCGTCTGAACAACGCCTTAGTTTACACACGAGAAGCGCCGTTTTTCTGCCACCATAGTATGAGGATTACATCGGGGGGAGGGGGGACACAGACGGTTAACCTGTTTGTAGCCCAACTCTAGAAATATCGCTTCGAGACGGGCGAACACAAATAATAAGTAAGGAGGAAACGCGAAGGAGAATGGTTACCAGAAGAACTCATCACCGCAACACACGAGGCCCACAGCGGACCAAACTGAGGCAGGCACGTGGGACGTAGTTCGTGGCGAGTGGACGATTCGCGTTGATATCACCGGGCACCGTTGTCAGGTTTTAGCTACAGAGTTCCCTGGATATTTCATCTACTTGGAGTACGACGACGAACTTCATGAAGTGAATGGTAGGAGCACTAGTAGCAAAACAATTGTGTTGTAGTGTCGCCGGGACTAGGCATAGCGCTGTTGATGCCTGTGCGTCCGAGTAGGTGTGTAGTCGCAAAGTACGGCATGCTTGCATACCTTGAGGCAGTATCATATCAGGCATATGCGCTCCGTCTGATGCACGGATGTGCGTCGTGATGGTCAAAAGCACCCGCAGAGGTGAAAGTACCACTACCCATATCATGGGCATTGCTCATTTGGAGAGCGGAGTACCGTTTAATTCTTCTTCGGAAGCGGATGGGGCGGGGAGGGGAACTTGGCCCTGGTTGCTCCAGAGGATAGGGTCACGAGGACATGGACGCACATCTATGTAGTATTCGAAGTTGTTGGTTGCTGGTTGTCGCATTTCAATTGTTTGCCGCTTTTTTTTGCTTTTTCGTGATCGCGAAACATTCTTGTTCGTTGTTGACGGTAACGCTGCATATTGTAGGATGGCAAATGAAATAACAATAAACCTTATTATACAATACCGTAATACTATTATTCTATAATACTGTTAATAACAAATTGAAGCCGGGCCCTTCACGAAAAACAAGAAACTCTGCTGTAAGAAGTACGGTTCAAATTGGCCAAGAAGACAGGGCATATAAGGTAACTATCTCCAACACTGCTCATGGGCATTCCTGTTGATTTTATGGTACCGACCCATGGATGTCCAACGGGCCACCTGTTTATGGCATCGTATGGCCCATCGATCGCTCGTGGGCCTTCTATGGGTCGCCCATGCGTCTCCCGCGGGTTAGTGTAGTTGGCCCATCGGTCACCCATGGACCTATAACACCGGCCCATGGATCGACCATGGATGGGACGCCCTTCGGTTTTCAATTTAGGGTGCTGCCTCACGGGTCGCCCATGAGTTTCAAGCACTGGGTCATCTACCCCCATAGGGGTATCGTGTGTCTGCCGTGGGTTTCCCGCGAAGCTTGCATGGGACACCCCCATGAAAAGACTCTCAAAACTTGAAAGGCGCGCTCAGGTGCGCATACACAGGCCGCAATATTGCGAATCTTCGATGCAGCTCGATTGGAATAGTACAAGACAGGGATGCCGTCAATTGAACGGCGTGTGCTCGAGCGCTCCCGACACGGAGAGTTACTCCACACGCAGATGGATGTAGCGCCAGGCAAGGCTCGAGTCAGAAGGCGGTGCAAGCCACATCCATCGCCACCTCCAAGTGGCGTCCTCGTTCTTTGTATTGTATTTAAGAATGCCCTGGCATCAAATCCACCTACAGCTACAGACAGTGGCATCCGGCGGCGACATTCGCCATTCGTCCGTATCACATGGTAATCGGCGGAACTGTCCGCAATTCTGGTAACTGCTGGACCTCGATTGCGTTTGGTTTGGTCTGTTATACCTGCACTAGTCTAGACTCCATACTGTATCGTAGACTAGACTAGTCTAGACTAGACTTGTCTAGACTATAGGTACATTTTTATTTTTGAACACGGGCTAGATTTTGGCAACGAACATCGTATGAGACCACGAACGGCAGCAGGTGTGCAAAAGTACATTCGTGTCTAAGTTAAAGTTTGTATCGTTTCGTTTTCGCCCACACCTGACGCACATATTATTCGCGCGCGTTAGTCTGATATTTTGCCGCCAGGAGGAGCGCTCACACCGGGAAACTCAGGTATCGACAAGAGTGCCCTGGCATCACGAGGTCAATTCTACCGTTGCTCGATGGTCTCGCTTTTGCACGATATCACACTGTTGGGGTCTATGCTTGAGCTTGTACAGTAGTATCGGTCACCCTGTCGAGATTGACGTTTCGATTGCTAGGCCCCGTTACCGACACATTGTGATCACGGCAGTTTCGCAAGTACGCACAGTAAGTTCTGCGACCTTTCCCCAACCCCCCCTAAACACACACACGTGCGCACCATTACTGTGTACCTGCTCCTGCACAAGAAGAGGGTGAGGTCCTCGCGTCCTTCCGCCGTTCACTCTACTGCAGCAGCAGTTGTGATCACTTCGTCAAATAATTACCTAATAATTCAGCATTTTCTTCCCTCGTCGACTCTCGTCGACTTGAGTCATATTGTACGTACCCACGCCGCTATTATTAATAGGCGCTCTTCATCATACTTGTTCGTACGATTTGATCTTGTTTTTGCATTTTATTAGCAAATAAAGTGAAAATCTCACCACGGCCGGAACCGAGCTTAAGTACGAAGGAGCAACGCTAGTAGTAATCGAGGGTAACTCGACAACCGGGCGACCTGCTTGAATCAATTAGTATGCGGCGTGTGGACCTCGCCTCTGGGCGAAACAATCACGCGAGTATCCATTAGTCTATACTACCAACAGAAAATCGTACCACAAATTACAGCTTTGCACATCATCACGGCAACCCGAACGAACGGGGTCGAATTATGGGGAAATTCTTCTAAAAACAACGTCATCAGTTTATGCACATTTTTACACGTAGACGACATACCGTCCGATGTTTGGAGATGCACGATGTTGACGTTGCAGCACCCACGCCCTGCTCTCTGCTGTGCCGCGACCGACGCGGTCCGCCTCAAGCTTTCCTTTCCGACATGCCGCCTCGCAGCAAATATTAGTCGGATTGGTGTATACGTGCCCGTAGGATAACTTGATACTACTGGTACGTGTCAGCATAGTCTAGACATACGTACGTACGTAGGCTACCTGGTAGAGTTTTTCGTTTTTATTCTTTTATTCATACAAAAATATTCTAAAAACAACACCAATCAGCCGAGTTCGACAATTTGGGGTTAGAATGCTACTGCTGTAGACTAGACTACTGTACAGCAGTACGTTCCCTGCAGCAAGTTGCCTGTTCAAGCTGTACGGACCAGAGCCGCTGAAATACGTATCTTTGTGATTAGCTGATTAGATGAAATCCTCCAGGAAAACTTTTCGGAAAATATGTGGCGGGATAATGCCAGGTAAGAATATTGATCAGCTCCAGAGTGACCGGAGCCTGTCCGGTGACCACGGACTTGATTATGCGAGTTAATGTGAGAACAACAACAACAACAACAACAACAACAATTGATCATTATTCAACTGGTCGACCTCACAGTTGACGGATCGGGAACAATTTATGAATATGACCACGTCAAGTGGAGATCATACCGCTTGCTGGATTCTCTGTACAGCAGTACGCTTGTACTCTGATGTTCTAACCTGTGCTGTGGGTCGGGTGTCGGGCGGATGCCGGAGAGCGCCCAGCACGAAACGCTTGGGAGGGAGTGCATCGGACGCAGCACGAGGAGTGGATTAGTTCCGGAACGCCAACATTGCGTACATCCTAATCACCGGTATGTCCTAAAAAGGTGTGCGAGTATTGTACTGCTGTGTAGCACGCATGTTGTTCGTATTTCGTCGCTGCGAGTGACGCTTCTTTCTTCACTCTGCTTTTGCATACAGCAGCAGTAGAAGTCCCTCTGTAGTGCTAGTTGAGTATTGTCGGTTGACCGCTATGACACCTGTGAATTTGCTGGGCACAGGCGGGTACAGCCACAGCAGTAAGTCGTGGCAGTATGCGGATTAGCGCCGGTTGGTTGCTGCTATATTGCACCTACCGGCGGTACAGAGGACAAGAAAAAAGCTTGGCGGGTGCCAGAACGTTTGCTTTGTTGTTCGCTAAGGCTCCGCCTGGTGCCGGTGCTGCACAGTCGATGCCAGAGCGTGCACAGGTCCGGGGGGGGGGGGGCGGGGGAGGATTTCGTTGTGGTTGCAGTTTGCTGGACATACATACATGCGAAAAGGCCACTTCAGTGCTGTCTATCGTCTTGGCATAATAACATACCTCGTAGCAGCAAGGCAGAGCAGTATACCAACCGACATATAGACTAGTCAATAGACTATAGACTATGCCTGATCTCAACAACATGGCCATAGCCTAGTCTATAGTCTAGTCTAGACTATACTCAAGCATCAAGCACGTTTTCCCTCCCCCTCGACAGACTACAGCAGTAAGTAGCTATTAATGGTACCAAGCACGTTTCCCCTCCTCCTCGATACTGCAAAAGTAGTTATTACCTGCTAGTCAGCGAATCTGCCAAGTGGAATACAGGAACGAACTAGTCTAGAGCGGAAACCGGTGGTGTGCTTCTAAGGATTCCCATCTGCGCTGAGAGAGTTTTTTTTTTTTTTTTTCATTTTTTATCCTCCGGCGGATGGGGAAAAATAAAAAAAAAAAGCTTAGACTAAGCTCACCACATTTTCACGTATTTTCATACACGTCGTGTGTCGATTTAACTCAATTGCCTTCGCAATTCGGCGCTAGCTGGCGTGTCCTTCGGTTCCCACTAGACTATAGCGATAGCGAATGCGCTGAGAGCGATTTTCCCCTTATCGTAGGAGCCCGAATAGCGGGCAATCGGCACTAACTACTCAACTGGCCCTAAAAAAGGACCGCTACCACCGTTAATGCTGCTTCGTGTAAGCGCCAGATCATGGAGCGAAGAGGGAAGATGCGATGGTACTCTGACACTCTGAATCCTACTACATCATTGCCGCAAGGATCTCCTGCCGTGGTCACGCGCTCGCCGGCCAACTACAACAATGAACAGATTCCACGAAAGTTCGAAAACTTCTCTAGACTACAACACCAGCATGTACACCAGTTCCTTCTGTCTGAGACAAAAGTTACCGTTTTTTTGTGGAGTCTGATATTTCACTTGGCCGGCGAGCGCGATCTCACCAGGATACCCCTGGGCAGTAATGTACCAGGTACGGTATTCGTTGCGGGACTCAGGGTGCCGGGGTATCATCGCATTTCTCTCTCTTCGCTCGATGATCTCGCGTTTACACGATGATATAGACTAGACTAAGTGATAAATGCGCCGGTGGCACTTCTGCCAACGACGTCTCCGGGGGCACTTGAGCAAAAAATGAGCCCCCCGAAATATGTTAATCATGCAACCACGAGTGACCACGGGAATCCTAGGGTACCAGAGCATCTTGAAGCTTATCTGCGGCACCTGCTGCCTCGGTGGGTGGAGTAATCCCGTCGGTCATCGCTTCGCGCTCGATATTCGGGCGTGGGTATGCTCTCTAAAATGTTGATATCAGAAGCCCTTATCTTAGGCCAAAAGCGCCCCCGAAAACAGGGAACACGAAGAACGCTGCGTTTGCTGAGCTCACATTGGCACAATCTAGTCCGTGGTCTACAAGTGGTCTACAAGTGGTCTACAAGTAGGTGCACCAAACTCACCCGGGGTAGAACCACGACCTACTGTTAAATAATACACGCCCTACTGTTATACACGACCTACTGTTATACACGACCTACCGTTATACACGAACTTTTATTATGCACGAATTGGAAAGGTAAGGTCGTGTTGGATAAAGGTACGTATACGAAGAATACTCGCGTAAAATACCCATGTATGTACCCGTACCCGACGCTTAGGTGTCCTATACGTTAGATCCGGATTTCGATACCTTACCTAAGGTTTTGGTAAGATAGGTATTATATGGCCTACAAGATTATACGTACCCGGCAGGTACGTGCCGATAACTTACCCGGGTACGATATCGGGTCTATCCGTCGACAAACTACCCGGGTGTGAGTATTCGTCATGTACTGGCCTCAGATGCCGCACGAAAGCGAAGCACGTTAGGTATGGACCTCGAAACCTTACTTAAAAGTTGGGTAACTTGGGCCTTTCGTGTCACTCACTTGTACCTAACTGTGTTATTTTGTAGGTACGTTAGATGCGCTACTCAATGCAATACCCGGTGTTAGGTATGGCGATCGACCAAACACCCGCGGGTATAGAAATGAGTTAGGGTACTCTTAATCGTCGACCTCAATACCCCAGGCGACATCCATCCGTGGTTGATCATGACGACGCCAAAACCCAGGATGGGGGTGGACATTAATCGTTCCCTCTCTAACAACAGTATGATTGGAAAAAACCTACACCGTGTAGAGGATTCTTACATTCCTTATAAGGTTATTTTGAAAGATCAGATGGCTGTGTCCTGCATTGAACGCGTTCTGCTCGGGGCCAGCGACAAATATGTCGTATGTCATGTGTCAACATGCCCGAACCCGGGGATGGTGCGAAAAATCCCCGGTTGAACATATGGTCAACCGAGCTGAAACATGTGGTATTACGGTAAAATTGGGGTGGGGATAACGAATTCGTCATCAGGTTTTATCAGCTTGATGTGATGAGATGAAGTTACAGTAACCTAACAAACCCTGTTATCCTACCTGAAAACTTGTACCGGTACCATGAAATACAGACCACCTGTGAGGTACTATTTTATTGAGAGATGAAACAACAAAACACGCCCCCGACACACGAAATGCTACAATCTCACCACCAAGTCCACTCTTCTTCTACATCTAAAGCGAACCCCAAGATGCTTTCGCCTAATCTGACCCCTTCTCCATCCTGCATGTTCGAACCTCTCCCCCTCCAAGCTTCGCTCCAACAACAGTTTTGCAAAGTACCGCCCACCGTAAAACGACCATATCGAGCCGATTAGCTCATTGACGAGGTGTTGAGAGAAAGGCAAGTTCAGGAATGTGTTGAACCGTTTTTTTTCGAAGCGTTCTGATGCGATATACATACTCAACCCCTCCCCCTTCGCCCCACCAAGAATCGAAATTCGCCAGTTCTAAACACTACCCGAAAGGTGACGTCACCTCTTTACCTTTCGAGCCATCCATCGAGTGCTCTAATTCAATCACATGGCCTTTAAGTTCGAATTCACCCCCCCTCCCCCCCCCTTTCCTCGCCGCCCCCATCATCGCCTGGACCCAGCACCACGCATGCAGTAGGCTCCCTTTCATTTATTGTGCGACCTAAAAATGTTGGGTTTTTCCCCTTCCCCTTGAACCCCCGCCCACCCCACACCGGTCACTCGTACGACTGCGGAATACTCGTATATACATTATAAACTTGTGAGTTCCACGCCGTCATAATTTGTTCGCGTCTAAAATGAGTTTCATAGTTTCCGTGCACAAATTTATTAACATCTTCCTGTTGACCCTGTCACAAGCCATAGTTCTAAGGGGAGTCGCCGACCAACATCCTTAGTGAGGACACACACCGTAATGCGCGCGGTCGAAGTATCCGGCACAGCTTGCAAAATAAGATGAGTTCCGACGCAATATTCGGGATCACAGCTGTTGTCAATATATTTGTTATAGTGTATCTAGTCTATATTTTAATGTTCTTTTCAGACACAGCATAGTCTATATTATAAGAACAAAATACGCTCCAGTTAGGTGTGAGATCGAATATTTTGTCTAAACTCATCTTTGCAAGCTGTGTATGAGAGTCCGATCGCGCGTATTACGGGTTGTGTGTCCTCATTAAGGATATAGGTCAGTGACTGCCCTTGGAACTACAGTGTAGCTATCAGGGTCAACCGGGTGATGTTAGGCAGTCTGTGCGCGGAAACTATAAAACCCGTTTCTGAGGGGGACAAAATCTGACAGCTAGCTGTGGAAGCAAACGTATCAGTTTACCAAGTGAACCCTGTAAGTCGAATACCCGGTGAGGAGAGGGCGGAGTTTCTAAGACATACATATATATATCGACCCAGGAAGTCGTTTTCTTCGTGAACTTCTTGTTTTTCGTAGGGTAGAATCAAATACGATCCACCGGGGATGGCGTCCTTACTACGTAGACCATAAGTACGTTACGTAAGGACCTCGATACATTGCCTAACGTTTAGATATAATAGGTACGGCCATCAATACCGTTCCTAACGTTTCAGGTGCTCTTGTGACATTACCTCTGGCGTTGTTCTAACCTCCTTTTACTTCTCGTGGTGCTGTCGGGCTTCGAGTACAACCAACCGCGGAGTGGGCTGGCTCTGCACAATCTCCAAGCAACATCAGGAGGGTTTTCAGAAAAGGAGGAAGGCGTGCTGGCGTCCCCTTTTTACTGACTTTCATCAATTTTTCGACAATAACCTGCCCGAGCTACGTAGTCTAGACTATGGGCCTATTATCGTCGTGTCGGATTCTGCTGTATGCAGGTTCCGATTTGGATCCAGGCCAAGGGTGAAAAAATTACCGAACGACGTTATCACTTGGATGGCTGGCACCGCCTTGCCTCGCGCTACATTTTCGTGTGTAGTTACAGTATTCTTCGTGTTCAGTCAAGAGCAATTTCACACGCTGCCCAAGTGGCGGCACCCGTGTCATTTTCTACTCTTGTCTCAATCACCACTGCTAATCTGCCAGCTCAATTGACAAGTCGTAAGAGGTTTTACCCTCAACGACGTTCTGTGGGCAGAAGCCATACTAGAAGCCGACCTGCAAGGTTCCGCCGCGAACATCAGTTGGGATATCGTTTTCGTTGGCCTCGAAGGGTCAGTCCGGCACGCGGTTTGCAAATATGACGTCCCGAAAGTGGATCACTCAACAGTTGAAACATTGGGTTCGACGTATTCCTTGGGCGTCATGGCACTCCCCATGCCGCGTCATGGCTTGTCATGCCATGCCGTGCCATGGTGTTTGTTGACACTACGCTGCATTTCTCTTTTTTTCAATGCCGTGACAGCCATGGCGATTTCATAGGATACATTACAGCTCGTGGGAAGCCCATGACAGTGCACGGCCGCTCATTGGCCTTGGCGAACTTCCGTGGGTCTTCAAATGGCAATGCCATCGCAAGGCTGTGATCAGTCCATAGGCTTTTGACGAACTTGGATGAACCTTCATGGCAATGCCATGTGGGCATGGGCCTTAAAGTCGTTGCTAGGGATTTTCATGGTACTGACAACAACAGTGCATGCCGTGAACATTCCCGATTGCTCCCGCTGGCTCCCGTGGGGTCCTGTGGGAGTCCCACGGCCACCCAACGAAAGCCCCTTGAATACCGTGGGCTCCCGAGGTAAGTCTCCCGGTTCCAAAGAAATAAATATGCTAATTTTCGCCCAAGGGAGAAAAACGGTTTCGTGCTTCGTCCTCGAATTTTCCTCAGTGCTACTGGTAGCCGATTGGCAAGGGAGGCAGAGGGACATTGTACTCGCAGTAAGCCGTGTACGTTCGAAGCTATATATACTGATAGTAACGAAGTCTCGTCACATTCAAATTACCGGAAGCAAGACCCAAAGAAGTGCCGACGTCCAGCGACCGTGACAAACTCGACATGATGTGGCACGGAACAAAGTTCCATCAGTAAGGGTATGCACGTCCGCTCTTGCGGCGCCGGGTTTGAGGAAACTGATGGTGTTGTGCAGGTTTCGCTACCACTGATGGCACCGCCGACACACAGCGGAGCGAACGGGCGAACATAATGTTGGGCAGACATAGATATTAATTACGCGTTCGTGTTTATTAAATGTAAAGCCTTCGTCACATACAACCGCTCGCTGTAAAAAACTCGAATTCGGACTATCAAATCCCGGTACCAAGCTACAGTTTGAGCGGTTCACGTGGATACCTCTGTTCTCCGACACGCGCTTGTTTGAATGTTCTTAATGCATCGCGTTTACCACGCTTACGAACGCGCGACTACAAGATTGATTTTTGTCTCAGGTCCACTGATGTGTGGATGTTCGTCTTCTTATCGTCGTGCATAGTTTACCAGCATTTTGAAGATCCCAAGCGCTGATTTCGTCTTTAGAAAGGAGTTTGTTTTGATCTCCATCAGTGTGAACAAACGCTATTCAACATGAAACAAGGAAAATCAAACCAAGAAACATGAACACCCGTGTGGGTGCGTGCGTGTCACGCCATCGGTTATCTGCGGTATGCTTCACATCGGGGGGCAACCATAGCCAATCTATGGTTGGCCCATGGACGGTCATGGGTTTGATCTACATGGATGGTCCATGGCACGTGTCATGGACCTTGCATGGCTCATGGAACATGTGAGGCCATTGCAGTAGCCATGACAACGCGACAGCACGGCCATGAACAATCCATGGCATGCCATAATCAGCCATGGCACATACCCGCGGACATGCCATGGATGCACCATGGACCCGTCTTGATGGATATTCAATGGCGTGTTCATGGCATGCCAAGGCTTGTTCATGGCATGTTGGTGGCATTTCCCATGCCGTGTTACGTTGGACATGCCGTGAGCATGTTATGGTACATCCCATGACGTGCCATCCGTGCACCGTGGACGTACCGTGGACATACCATGGTGAGGCCATGAACGCTCATGGACGCACCATGACCATGCCACGTTCATGCCTTATGGTGAGCCATGGGTCATACCATAAACACACCATGTTTACGCATGGGCATGCCATGGCCATTCCATGGTGAACCATGGCTCATGCCTTGTACGCACCATGGTCATACTACGGTCATGCCATGGAGAGCCATGGTGCATCAATGGTCATGCGATGGTGCATCGGTAGCAATTCCATGGCCGCGCGATGGAATTGCTACGGGTGTACTATAGCCCATCATGGGTCATACCATGGTGCGTCCATGGTCATGACATGGTGCAGCCATGGGTATGCCATTGGCATGTCATGGTCATGCCGTGGATGCACCACCATGTTCATTCCATGGCCGCGCTATGGTCACCCATGGACACGCCACGGTCAACCATGGGTCAAGCCATTAGTTTCTACCTTTTTTGGCTTGGCGTTTGTTGTGTTATTCGCACTCAGTTATCCATACCCGGTATGCTGATACCAGATATACCAGGTATTCATTGATTTCCTCTGTTGTTTTTCATTTGGGGTTGATTTTGGTTCGAATCCTCTTTCTTCACAGAAGCACCAGTACGTACGAATATTTTTGGGCCATTTTCTCTTCTTCCTTCTTGTTCTTTAAGTGAGTACTAATAATCAAGCCACGAACATGACTAACGTTGATTTTTAATCCAAGCACAGCTGACACTCAGCCTTGTGCCATGCCGCTGTCTAGGCCTTATGGATTTCTTAGAGTGGAACATAAGGTGCGACTGGCGTGTGTGCTTTTTGTTAAACTGGTTTGTCCACCCATCGACATCTAGCGCATCCAGTGCCCTTGCCGGTTCGTCATTCTAGAGAGAATGTAAAATGCTCTGTAGTTTCACAAACTTGGAGCCAAACACATACATCGCGAGTGCTTGCAGCAAGATACCAGGCGCATACGGTGTACTCATGCATGGTACGTCCAACATGGCCATTTTCTGGAGCATGGCGGAGGGACTTTTGGCATGATCAAAGTGAACACCTGCCATCAATCGTGAACCTCTGTCCGCTTCAAGTAGTGTGTTGCTCTTTCTTTCCTGAGCGAGTGTAGCGGGCGCGAATGCCGCCCGCGGAGCGAAGCGCTTTTAATTACCTACTTCGGCGTATATGTTTCTGATGAGAAATTGTCAAAAACGGGGTATACCCCCCACGCTTTCCGTTATTTCAAGGAAATAGGGAAAACACGCCCGCGGAACGTGCCCACCCTTGCCCAAGACTGCCAAACTTCAATTATGATGTTCTGGCGAGACTTCCGCAGCCCATGCCGAGGACTCACCGTTTTTGTTTGGGGCACGACATTGGGCATAACGGGGCCGCAACGCAAGAGGGGGCAGAGTAATCCCTCCTTGTGACTACAAGCTGGAGGGGTATGCCCCCCCCAAAGCTACATGATGTGTTTTAGTACCCACGTTTTTCGCCCTTTTGACCGAAATCCAAAGTGTGACCAATTATGCTACCCTCGAAAGCGAGTACAACAAGGACGGCGATACGCCACCGCGCAACAGCCCGAACAGACCCCGAGCGGAACATCCTAGTTGCGACAGTCTATCTCTAACAAAATGACGGCACAGGAAACGAACTTGAAACTAAACATATATTTGTCGACGAAAACGGATACCTGATACAGATACTACTGCTTTATGAAAGGATCAGCGTATTATACAATATGGATAATCGATTGACATTCGAACGGCATCTACGCTATATTATCGGAAGGCAAACATAGTAATACCAGGTATATTGCTTCGTGGAAAATGGGAGGACCAGAACACCTACCCTAGGGCATGTGTACTTGCCGTGCTGCCGAGTGCTCCGTGCTGTGCTCGGTGCTTCGTTGTCGGGCCGGAGAGAACACTCACACATCGAACCATTAAAAACCAAGACAAGAACCAACCGTATAGCAAGCCTGTGTCCATGGTTGTTGAAGACCAAAACAATTGTATTCACATATATATATCCATCGCCGAGAACGCTACCAACAACGCTATATGATATCGTCTAATATGATATGATATTCGAAGACACTTACTACAACCACATCAGCAGATGCCCCCCTATGGTGCCGGTTGAGTAGCACTAGTTGACGGTTGCCTGCTATGTCGCCTGTGACATCGCTTGGCACAGATGGATACAACCAGTGTACCTGAAGTATGAGGAGTAATGCCGGTTGTCGCCGTAGTTCCGGTATTTACTGCTGGCACATACATGCCGGCACTATTTAGGGGCCAGTACAGTAGTAATTAATTGTAGATACACCTGTGCATACCTGTGCTGGCGTTGTCTGAGCCCTCTGTTTGAATCCCCCTTTACTCGTTTGTGTTGACGTTTATTTTGTTTTTCTTCTTTAGCATGGGTTCGGGTTATTCTTGACACGGCTTCGGGGGCAAGACACCATGAGGGCACCAGCATCCGCATATGCCATTACTACTGTGCGGGTCCCTTAATAGTGCCGGTATGTGCCAGCCGTAAATACCGTAACTACAGCGATAACCGGCACTACTCTTCATACGTCCAGTACTGGTTGTACCCGTTTGCGCCAAGCGCGTTCACAGGCAACTAAGTGGGCAACCGGCACTATTCAACCGGCACTATAGGGGGGCATCTATCTGCCGATGTGGTTGCAGTAACTAAGTGTCGTCTCATATCGTGTCATCTCATTCAACCTTGGTAGCGGTGTCGATGGTGGATAAAATGATACGATTGCTTTTATATTCAAAAATCATGGACACAGGCTTGATATACCGTTGGTTCTTGCCTCTCGTGCTAGTTCTTCGATATGTGTGTGTGGCTTCGGTCAAAAGGGGATAGTATATACATTTCGTAGCTTTGGCGGGGCATACCCCCCCACACTTGTAGTCAAAAGGGATGATTATTCTTCCCCCCCTTGTGTCGAGGCCCCGTTAGACCTAATACCATGCCCGAAAAATTAAAAACGGTGTGGATCCCCGAAATGACCGAACCCCCGGAGATTTGCCTCCCATTCGCCATTCTCTATTTTTGAGCGAGCTCAATAGGTTTCCGGGCATCATGCAGCAGCATGTCTTCGATCGCCGTTGGACCTTCGTTCCCGGCCTTTTGACCGCAACTGGTTGATTACAGAGGTCTTCTCGCATTATTTGTTGCGCTGTGTTAGGCGTCCTTTATTGCTTCATAAAAATAAACGCGAATGTAGGCATTTTGTTCGCATCCATTTTGATACAAAAACCCCCAACCCCCCCGACCCCCTGTCTCCGTCGAACCGCTTCGATTGCCGGCAGCATCTACCTGGTTTTATCGCGCCGAAGTGAGCACTGGCACGCGATGGGTGCTGAATTGCCTTCGTATGATGGTAATCTCGTCGATACTGTTGTTTCTGCCAAAATATTTCACCACCCCCTGTTCAAGGACGAGGAACGTTGCACGCGGCGCATCCTCCACCACTCCCGCATGGTGGCGATGGTGGCGTCGATATTGGTGATGGTGATGTGGACAAGCCATGACGCACCCGAACCTTACGGCCTCGAGTGGCGCTGGCCGTAGGGCTTCTCTTCGAGGTGTCGGCGACCTTATGGGCCTTCCCGGAAGCTATTTCAGCGGGAGCCTTGGATGGAGACGACGTGGATTGCGGTCGCACGGGGCAGTTTGGTAAGCTATACGGCAGCTGCCTCGTCATGGACGCATGCGGCATGCGGCACGCAAATCGATGGATGTACGTTTATTAATTACACAGTCGACTGGGGTACGACTTATGTGTGGGAGGAGTATGTTGGCTGTGATAGCCCGACCGACACCTTGGCCGCCATAGATAGAGTCAAAAAGCTCTACAGTTGCTATGAGGACAAATATCCAATTGATGTTTCGTCGTGTTCATGGGCTGCACTTTCTAGTCCCTCGGATGATATTTGATATGCAAGGCGTAGTCACAAACAGCAGCGATGAGACCGACACTGAGCGCTTTTAAGCACACAACTTGGTCAATGGCTGCTGGGCAACGAACCCGTCTGGGACCTCGGCGCGTACGATAACCGCGTTAGTGGTAGCGCTAACCAGTGAACTCCTGGAAGCATTCGTCGGTTTCATGTACTGTACTGGAAGGACAACGACAAACAAACAGCTGTTTCCTCGCTTGCTGCCGCCGTTTCCGAAGCCATGGTGGGGGTGGTTGTAGTGTCATCGGTAGTGTTGTCGCTTACGGGATTTTACGGCGTTTCCGATGCCACACCCGAACGGCTACCCACCTTTTTTTGGCTGGCGTGGGCTACTGTTCCGATTGTGGTAGTTGGCGCTCTAGCAGAGATAGTAATGACATTTTCAGATCGCGCGGCCGGGCGACTTCCGTATCTTGAATCTCGTTGCGGTTGGGAGCGGAATGATTTGGCTTGGTGCGGCAGTACTTGACGTTGTTGTCATATCGTATCTGCTCTGGACAGGGGGCGGGATTAGAGATATCGGCGAGATCGCGCGCGAAACTGCCAGTTTTGTGGCCTTAAGAGCTGCTGGGTCTGGTATCGATGTGGGCTGCGCACGGGTTATGGTCGAGAGCCAAGGCTTTGAGTGCGGCGGTGAAGCTCCTCGAGGTGCCTCTCCGGACACACGTTTCTACGGTTTTTGAATGATACCAGTCTTCCTTTAAAAAGTGGGTATTACGTAATGCAGCAGTGGTCCCTACAGACTATAGTACCGGTTGCGTAGCGCTGTCAACCGGCTTATTAGTTCCATAGAATGCATCAGGGTCAACAGGGCGATGGTAATCAACTTGTGCACGTGAACCATGAAACCTGCATTTGAGGGGGACAACCTCCGATGATCGATGGCTGTGGACTGCATCGGTTTGGTATGTAAATATATCCTGTAGTAGTCGTAAAACCGGCGAGGGGAAGGCGGGGCTTTTACCGGGGGGGGGGGACTTTTCAACATTCTTAAGTCGCATAACTGTATACCAGGTGCTTACTGTACGCGTGATGTTAATGTTGCTAGACGATGGTGGGTGTGGCGTGGCGGGGAAGGGCGGGGCGGGGCGGGGGGGTAGTTTGAACTTGAAGACCATATAAATGACTTGGAAACTACTACGGCATGGATGGCTCGAAAGGGAAAGAGGTGACATAACGTGTGGGGTGGTGTTTATTGTTCTGGTGGATTTTGATTTAGGTGTGGCGGCGGAGAGGGGGTGGGGGGGGGGGGGGGTTGGTTGGGTAGCGGGGAGGGGTGACTGATTCTACGATAGCCCTCCCCGAAACCAGCGATTTCTTCAACGAACGTTTCGTGGCTGCTCGACACGAGAAAGGATGCTATGAAAGAATCATCTTCATATATCTTGTTTACAAAAGACTATCGAACGATGAACGTCGGAGTGGCATGGGCCACCGTATTTCAGGAGGTACGACCGGGAGCTGGGTTCGAAACCGGTGATTTCGTTGCAGGAAAGTTGGGGGGGCTAACGTAGAACGAGACGGGTGTCAGCGGGGGGTGAAGGAAACGGAGGTGGATGCGAGCAAAATAATCTACCTGCGTACCAGATGCATATGCCCAATATTTCAACGATAAACAATTAGTCTAGACTACTATTAATATATTAGTTGGATGGGTGCAATTTTTTCTTGCCGTGATGATGTGTTATGTTAAATGCTACGATGGCATATATATGATTTCCGCAGAATATGAGTGGTATTACTGCGAATGGTACTTTCTTGCGGTGTGCTGCATATACCCTGTGTTGAGTTTTTTTTTGAGTTTTTTTGTTGAGTTTTCTTCACATTAAACCGTTCTTTCTTTCTATTAATACCCAACCACTTCATCAGTACACCCAGAGTCTGTGCTGATTCTTCATCCTAGCGATACAAATTGTGTGGTCATAGACTGTGAAACGGAGTAAACCAAACATTCGCAATTCATCAAGGTAAGGCAAGTGAAATGTTAACGTACCAAGTACGAGAACACAACAATACATGCCAGACCATAAAAAAAGAAAAACAAAGGAAAATAAAAGAAAATAGTATGAATTAGTTGTAGACCGTCTAGACGAATGTATGACAGCAGTGTCACCTGCACCACAGACAACCATTAGGGACTTTAGCCGTTGGGTATGCCACGTACACGAACAACTATGCCTGGTTCTCTTTGTAATGAACATGTGAATGGAAGATGACCATTTGGAACCGTCGTACTGCTGTAGTATATTAAAAAATACAAATACACTCCAGCTGTGAGATCGAATATTTTGTCGAAACTCATCTTTGCAAGCTGTGTGTGATACTCCGATCGCGCGTATTACGGGTTGTGTGTCCTCATTAAGGATATAGGTCGGCGACTCCCCTTGCAACTACAGTGTAGCTATCAGGGTCAACAGGGTGATGTTAGGCAGTCTGTGCGCGGAAACTATAAAACCCATTTCTGAGGGGGACAAAATCTGACAGCTGCTGTGGAAGGAAATGCATCAGTTTATCAAGTGAATCCTGTAAGTCGAATACCCGGTGAGGGGAGGGCGGAGTTTTTTAAGACGTGGGGGGCTGATTTTGATCGAAAGGGGGGCGGGAGGGGGGAAGGAGGGGGAGGGGACGGGTGGGGCAGGTCAATTTGTGCGTGGAAAATATAAATATTTTTTGTGGGGGAGGGGGGGGGAAATTTGGTATATACAGCAGCGAGTCGTTCTACGGTAGCCCCCCCAACGTTCCTGTAACGAAATCGCCGGTTTCAAAACCAGCTCCTGGTCGAATCTCCTAAAATTCGGTGTACGTCGACACCCCGACGCCATCGATCGATAAACGTTTTTTGCACACAAAAAAAATATATGGATTTTTCTTTCAATCGTGTCTTTTCTTGCGTCGAGCAGCCGTGATACGTGTTCGTTATTGAAAATCGCTGGTTTTCGGGGGGGGGCTATCGTAGAATCACTCCAGTATGTTATAATCTCCACGGCCGATTGCCATACAGGGATCGGGTAGATGGACGACATAACCGGGACATAACAGGATGATTTGTCACCGCAGCACCATGGCCACTACGCCTGGTTTATACAATGGTAGTGACTTGTGAGGGAGGCTTGCAAACTTCTGCTGCTGTTGTTGTTGCTATATACCAGACCATTACAACCTAGACTAGTATGGAACCTGGTCTCTCACGGGGTCCCGGAGTCGAAGTGGTGAGGGTGGTCCCGGAGGTCTGGTACTCGTCGCGGATGGTCGGTAGTCGGAGCGGAGAGGTCGTCGCAGAGCTGAAGTCGAAGCGGAGAGGGCGTCGCGGTGCTGAGGTCCCTTGACGATCGTTCTCAACAGCGAACGCGACTGATAACCTTTCTTTCTTATATGTAGCAAGGAGATGCTAAGCCAGAGCTAGAGTGACGGTGGGCATATGCCCTTCGTCATGCGGCGGGATCATCTTTCGGTGGCTGACCTTCCGGGGACGGGTCAACGCCGTCTATGACGGGTGACGTCGTTCGCGACCCGGGATCGTGTATTGCCTGACCGGTGACGTGTCCTCTCGCGCATGCGTGTACGCGATCTACGATAGGTATCTACGACCCTGTCTTCCACATCACCCCCCTCTGTATTCGCTGCAAGCCCATCTTAGCTAAGGATGGTTTTGTAGCGGTCATCGGGAGGATGACAATTTTAGGAAACGGGGTGTCGATTTATCGGATCGAGACACAGCAGCTGTTATATGCGTGCATCCACTCCTTATAACTGACGTGTTTAGCAAACACGGGTGTGAAACACCGGGCCAGCGAAGATGTTTACATTTTCGAGCTTGCATGCTGACAGCGTGTACTGGAGTTGTATGGGGTTTCCAAATATTATCTCAACGCACGTATTCCGTGTGGCCACACGTACTGGTGCGCCCCTCGTGGTTGCTGTTCTGGGAACCACGGGCAGCGAAGTTGTTTAGTGATTTCTCTTTTGTGGGCGGGTCCGCCTAGATATTTTCACTCGGAGTCAGCTCAGTTGATCTAGGTGCATCAACGTGTGACTTCGTTTTAGGCGGGGTGGAGTCGCGTGAAGCTCCTTTCCCCTGTGTGTTTAGTGTTCGAACAATTTTGTTTGTGGCTAGACGGTGGTATTGCTGTTTTGTCCCGTTTGGAACGGAGTGCCGGGCACGGGCGTGAATTGTCACGCTTCTTACAGCCTCTCTCCGTTGGGTACAACAATTTTCTTAACGTCTCCTTGCCCCCGGCTATTCCCACCGGAATGCCGGGTAGAGTGCCCGTCAGATCATGGTCGACACGAGTGTGTACTGCCATGCCTGCTGGTGCTACTCTCATCACCGTTGTTGACTCTTGTGCTTACAGCTGAGTCAACTGTGTTAGCCAGCTTGTTCGTTATTCGGTTACGCCGCGGAGCATCTGAGAATCTATTTTGCGCTGTCTCAGTTCGTGCTCGTCCCTGCCTACTATACGCTTCCGTTTCCCGAGAGAAGGGAGGGGGGGCGAAGAAGGCGAGGTTATCGCGAGTTGCAAACCCTTTTGGGCTCGGTATGCGGCGATCAATTCGTGACATTGGGGTATTTCGTCCGCGCGATACTCGAGGTCGGATTCAGGGCCGTAACCTCGGAGTCTTAGGCGGTACTTGTAGTTGTGGGGGCTTGGTCTGCCGGGTCCCCTTTTATGATCTACTACCCTGTCTACGAAGTAGGACTCAATTTTGGGTTGAGCCGCGTCTGGATGGTCCAACTCGGGTAGGGGAATGGGCTTCCCTAAAAACAATTCCGCCAGCTTCTCAGATTGAGGTGCGGGTGGTGTTTCCCGTTGATGGTAGGGCTTTATATGGGCTAGGTGGACTGACACTTCTCGGGTGTCGTTCGTTAGTCGTACTCTATACACCACTGGTGATAATTGTGAGCAGACGACATACGGTCCTCGCCATGGTAATAGCAGTTTTGGGTTGGGCCCATCCGAATCCTGGTACGGTCTGTACACGAGTACTTCCTGTCCAGGTTTGAACACCGGGTACGGTTTAAGTTTGCTATTTTGTTCTGCCTGCTTGTCTGCACGCTCGGTTAAGTTTCGGCGTGCGAGCTCAAAGGCGATTTGCAAATTGTCCCTTGTGTTTTGTGCGAGTTCGTCGGTGTCTGCTGTTCTTCCTACATGAGGAATACCGAGGATTATATCGACTGGGAGTCGGGGTTGTCGTCCGAACATTAAGAAGAATGGTGTCTCATGCATCGTTGCACTAAAGCTAGTGTTGTGCGCTAGCTGTACAAACGGTAAGAGAGTGGCCCAGTTGCTTTGATCGATTGCACTGTGCATTGCTAGCATGCTGTGCATCGTTGAGTGTACCCGTTCGGACACTGAATTACCCTGCGGCCGGTACGGCGTTGTGCGGGTCTTTTTGTATCCGAGTATTTGTTGCAGCTGGTATATCACCTT
Organism: Undaria pinnatifida; assembly: GCA_012845835.1. NCBI lineage: Eukaryota > Phaeophyceae > Laminariales > Alariaceae > Undaria > Undaria pinnatifida. Next base: position 642,498 of record JABAKD010000021.1, read on the forward strand.
ATTCTCGAATTCGGGGCCTTGATCACTATGCAAGGTTTCTGGTGGGCCGAAAATGCTGATTATTCTCTCGATTATGGCATTGGCTACTGTTTCGGCCGTTTTATTACCTACCGGCAGCAGTACCGCAAACCTCGTCAGGTGGTCCATCATGGAGAGGACGTATTTGCATTCGATCCCTGCGGCTGAAGTTGATACCGATTTGTACTCTACTAAGTCAACCGATATTCGTTGAAATGGCCGCTCGACAGGTAAATGGCCTGTCGGGAGCTTGGGTCTGTTGTGTGCTGTTTTTCGTCGTTGACAAGCTTGGCATTTTTCGCACCACTCTCGTACGTCGCGGCTGATGGTGGGCCACCAATATTTCTGGCGGATTTTTTCATAAGTCGGGCGAGATGCGAGGTGTCCTCCGGATAGAACGTGATCGTGGTAGGCGTGCAGAATTAATCCAACAAGGGCCTCCGGTACTACGAGTTGATCGCGGAAGGTGCTTCGTTTTCGAAGATATCCCGGAAGGTACGATTTAAACAACAGCCCGTCCTGCACTGAATAGTAAGACATGGTTGTTTTCGTTTCTTTTTCGGGTAATGGTGCGTCTGCGTGCTGTATGTAATCGATGTACCGCCCGTATTCTACTCTTTGTGCTGAGCGGAGTTTTTCTTGATCGACGGACATGAAAACATTTGTCGCGCTCACGAATACTGATTTCACACTAAATAGCTCTCTATCGCTGCGTACTGGTTCTAGGTTATCCAGTTTGTCGGCTGAGATCTGATATGGTCGGGGGACACGAGCTGTTTGTAGCTTAGGATCATCTGGTACGTTGCGGCAAATGGGCGCGAGGGACGGCACAGCTACTTCTTGCTGGTGCTCGAACGCAAACATTCGTGAAAGCGTGTCCGGTACGACGTGCAGTTTGCCTGGTTTGTGTTGGACGGTGAAGTCAAAAGACTGTAATGCTATTGCCCAGCGTGTTAACATGTTCGATGTATCTTGCATTGAGTATAGGTATCGCAGGGCCGCGTGATCTGTCACACACACAAAATGTCGTCCCCATAAATAAGGTCGCCAGTGCTGGATGGCCAAGACCACAGCATAACATTCTTTGAGCGTAGCGGAGTAGTGGCGCTGGCTGTCGTTGAAGCGTTGACTAAAGTATGCGATTATAACGAGGTCATCGTCTTTCTGCTGGGCGAGGAAGGCACCTGCACCTGCTTCTGAAGCGTCAACGTGTATCGCAAAGTCTTTAGAAAAATCGGGAAATTGAAGTACGGGCGCCTGAGTGAGTAATTGTTTCACTGTTGCGTACGCCTGATCGTGTTCTGGTCTCCAACGTTTAGCGACTTCTTTGGCGGCCTCTTTTTTCGTGAGGGCTACCAGGGGTGCTATGATACCGGCTAAGTTAGGTATAAACTTGCGTACAAAGTTAACCATTCCTAGCACTGACCGCAACTCCTTTATGGTTTTAGGCGTCGGCAAGTCAACTATAGCTTTTACGCGATCCTCACCGATCCGAATACCGTCGGCCGTCAGTATGTGTCCTAAGTATTTAACTTCTCGGGGGCCAAACTGTACTTTCGATGGTTTGAGGGTGAGGCCGGCTGCTTGCAAGGCTTTGAACATATTTTCGAGTAGCTGTAAGTGGCCTGTCCAGGTAGATGAACAACATATACAGTCGTCCATATAAACCAAGAGCCCACTTTTGGGACCAAAATGTGCAAAAGCTAGTGACATAATTCGCGAGAACAGAAACGGCGCGTTAGCTATACCAAAGGGTAGGCGTTTGAAAACCCACTTTCCGTTCTGCGTGACAAAAGCCGTTGTATCTTGTTCGCTCTCTGCTACTGGTATTTGGTGGTAAGCATTTTGTACGTCACACACAGTTATATAACGTGCTCCTCCGACCGTGTCAAGGTGGCTTTCTAAGTTAGGCATAGGCCACGATTTTTTGATCAGATTCTTATTCATGGTCGACCTGTAATCTACGCAGAACCGTGGAGTGCCGTCTGATTTTGCGACAATAGTTACTGCGGAACCCCAGGGACTAGGGCGCTGTTCAATGATTCCTTCTTGTTCCATCTGGTTCACGCACTTGTCGATAGTTTCCTGTACGCGAGGGTTTGCACGGTACGGGGTTCTATTTACAGGCCGTGTTCCTGGTTCAAGAGGAAACGTTGCTTCGGCCAGGGTACATTTACCTAGCTCTTGAGGCGACAAGGAAAAAACGCTGCGATATTTCGTGCATAGAGTCAGTACTTGTTCGCATTCGGCAGGTGTAAACGTGGTTTTATCAAATGCTCGAGTAAGTGCTGCACGAAGCTCGTTACGCGTGGATTCCGTTGTCTTGCTGTCTGTTTGAATTGCACTGGTCGTTTTGTTCAGGGCTACCGATACGGGCGCAATGTGACCTAGTAAGGTATTTCGTTTCAAGTATACGTATTGGTGGGACGGGTTCGCGATCTGGACTACTGCTGTTTTATCAGCGGCCGACCAGTGACTCACTGTACGAGCAACTATCATATTTTGAAAAGCTTCAGGTACGGCGGACGATTCGATGTCTTCGAACGTGACGATGAGTGGTTCAATGAGTGCAGCAGTGGTTTCTGTGGGTGCTGTCGCTGACACTACTTGTACTGCCATCTCACTCTCGGGGGGGATGCAGCATTTGTGTCGCAACAAGACAGGCACCGACTCTACATCAGTGTTAACTGTGACCACGGAGCACTGAGCTGTCGCAGTGTTCTCGGGGCGCGCTGTAAAGTCTACTCTACGATGAGATGCTTTGATCGTCACTTGAGAGGTTTTGAATGACAATTGCTCTGTACTCCAGTCGAGGACACCTCCGAAGGCGCCCATGATGGTGTTATCGAGTAGCATAATGTCTGGCCCTAAAGAGGGCAATACGAGCGCTTCGACTGGTAGGGTAATATCTCCTAGCGTAAGTTGAAAGCGAACATATCCTAAAATTTTGAGAGGCGACCCATCAGCACTGCTGAGGTTGATCGCTCCCGGGGGCACTGCAAAAATTTGAGTGTCTTTCATTGTGGGATGTGTCTGTACAAAGTGAACAGATATGCATGGTACATCGGTCGCGGTGTCGATCGTGACATTGTGCGCCGGATAATCATTAACTCTGGCGTTTACTCGTACGCGCTTTGACGTAGAGCTGAGAGCTGTGGGATATCTGGGATACCCACTCATGGCAGACGCGTGGAAAGCATCAAAGTGCGTTTCCCGGTTAGCGTTGCATGATAATAAAACATGATGTTTAATTTTCTCATTTAATTTGCGGGACGCAGCAGAAACATACAACGCTTGTGGTACCATGGAAGGTGAAAACGTATCATTCCGACGTTGACTACTCTTCTCGACTCTGCTTGCTGCTTCTACGGCTGGTCCAACTCCACGCGGTACTGCTAGAACACTCGGAACCTGCTGCTTATTTTCTAAATCTGTTACAGTATTCGACTGGTTGTCTGCATGTACTTGTTTCGCATGGGTACTCGCCAGAGGGGTGGAGCTCTTTGTTCGGCCACACTTATCCCTCCTCTTACTACTAGGTCTACCGGCACTTGCCACGGCTACGCTAGCTGATCGTGCTATCGTTTCTACCGCGGGTTTGGTGATCCTAGTTTGCCTACTCCCCGAACCGGTTTGAGGTAACCGGCGCGGGCCCCGTCACGGTTTTTTTTTGTGACTACGATGCCGTCGCGCTCGTGCATTTTGGCGAGCCTGCAGTCTGGGCGCGAGTGCGAGTTTCGGTGGCGGCACATCGGGTAGTCGCATTCGTCGCCCGACGCTACTTTCGGCTTCCTACTCCTACCCGCATCGCTACCCGGCGACCTGCCTCGCTTGTCGGTCGAGCCATAAGTCGCTGGTTCGAAGGTCACCCTTCGCTCTCGGCCTCGCGCCGCCGTCAGGTTGGACGAGATGGCTTTCTCAAGTTTTGCCATCGACGTTATTAGCTGTCGGTTGGGCCCGGGAGATGTGCCAGCGACGGCCGAAGCATATGTGGTCGGGGAGGGGGTGGGGGCCGCGCGTAAGGCGTTGGTCTCATGTTTCTTGGCGCGAGTCCGTGAGGCTTGGTATGTGAGAGAGGGGTCTTCGCGAATGAGTTCTAGACGTACGTGCGGAATTAGGCCGGCTTCGAAAGATGCCATGAGCGATGTTTGCCATGCATGTTGGTATGGCGAGACGTTGACAGGAGCGGTTCGTTTTGCTTCGGCTAGGAGGCGCGCGTATGCTTGAGTTACACGCAGTCCGTAAGAGTCGACGGATTCACTACTGCCTTGCTTTAGGGTAGAGACGGTGCGAGCGAGGAGGACGATGCGGTTCACGGGGCTAAACAGATTTGTGAAAGCATTCACCCACTCCTTCCAGTTGCGTGGTGCTCTGACGTCTACCGCTTCCGTGTTCAGTTGGGCCAGCTCTTTGTCTGTGCGCCACTCTAACGTACCACACTGGATTTGGTTCATGGTGCTAGCTGCGTGGTCGGCTACCAAGTATGCCAGGTATCTCACAGCGTGGCGATCGATAACCGAGTCCGAGGCGCCGTCAGGGACGTGCAAGCGAATGTGAGCGTGAAAGAGCGCCATGATTTCGGGCACATCTTCAGTTGGCAACCCGTGCAACTTGAGCGAAGCGGGCATATCCGATTTTTTATCGAAAATTTTGGGTCTTCGTTGTGGTTGTGGGTTGGGCTCGGGGGTGCTACAGCAGAGGTTATACGTGCTGTGCGAGGTGCTTCTACAGCAGAGGTTGTACGTGCTGTCAGGGGGTTTGTGGGCAGTGCTTCTACAGCAGAGGTGTTACGTGCTGTCAGAGGGTTTGCGGGCAGTGCTTCTACAGCAGAGGTATTACGTGCTGTCGGGGGGTCTGGTTGAGATTGGTCAGGGTGAGAGGTACGGCTGCTGTCAGAGCTACTCGACTGCTGTTGTATAGGCGTAGCAAGAGTCGTGGAGTGTTGCACGCGTTCAAAAACAACGTCGAGGTTTTGCTGCGGCTGTGGTACTTCTCTCACCTCATCGACCTTCTCGTCGGAAGGCCCACTCACAGGCTTCCGGCTGTCCGGCAGCACCATCTCCAAGACCCACGACGGCGGCGTGGTGCCGTCGAGCATGCATTTCTTAAGAAACGCGGCGGTCTCGACGCGGACGGGGTCGTGGCTCGGGAGGGCGCTTGGCGCGGCAAGGATGTCCTCTGCTAGGCTCGAGCCCTCCTCAACGGCTGATGATACAGGCGTCGTGCTCGGCGCACCAGCCTCATCTGCAGCGTCCCGCTGCTCCTCCTCGTCTACGGCCGGTCCGCCCTGGTCGGTGGGGGCGAGGGCCGCAAAAGAGTTCCCCGCCAGTGCAGGAGTCGGTTCCTCCGGAGAGGGCGATGCCTTGCGGGCTTTCCCGCGGCTCTTTTTTGAGCGAGCTCCTGAGCGTGGCATGTTCTGTTTCTATTTTTTTTTCCGACAACAACTTTATATAGGGTTTTATATAGGTTGTTCCGACGGTGGTCACCACTATGGAACCTGGTCTCTCACGGGGTCCCGGAGTCGAAGTGGTGAGGGTGGTCCCGGAGGTCTGGTACTCGTCGCGGATGGTCGGTAGTCGGAGCGGAGAGGTCGTCGCAGAGCTGAAGTCGAAGCGGAGAGGGCGTCGCGGTGCTGAGGTCCCTTGACGATCGTTCTCAACAGCGAACGCGACTGATAACCTTTCTTTCTTATATGTAGCAAGGAGATGCTAAGCCAGAGCTAGAGTGACGGTGGGCATATGCCCTTCGTCATGCGGCGGGATCATCTTTCGGTGGCTGACCTTCCGGGGACGGGTCAACGCCGTCTATGACGGGTGACGCCGTTCGCGACCCGGGATCGTGTATTGCCTGACCGGTGACGTGTCCTCTCGCGCATGCGTGTACGCGATCTACGATAGGTATCTACGACCCTGTCTTCCACACTAGACTAATTATGTACCCCCTCCCTGCATTTTTTACGAGAAAACTAGAATTCCCTCCACGTCAGCAACATCGCATAATCTAGTCTACAACAGATATATGATCGTTTCATTCAAGCCCTAAATTGTGCGAACCTTCGCATTGCCAAATAAAAGGGTTCTCGAGCACAAGAACAAACGGACCGAGAGACAGAATGGTACTCGAATGCAGTGGATTTCATTACATCGTTTACCCATCACACACCACCTTGCAATTGGTCGTGGGCATCGGCGAGCTGGGTCCAACGCATGCCCGTAGCCTCTTAGACAGAGGGAGGAGTGGTAAAAAAACCAAGTGCACTGCTAGGTGACCTGACCCCTCGCCGTTGGTATACTGAGCAATCTCTGGGCCGCGTCTCCTCTTTATCAGGTGTGTGAGGGAGAGCTTTTCCATTGCCATTTTCAAGAGAGCTGTCGTTGCGTTGTCATATACCTATGGCGTATCAGGTTATTATCCTCGAGCCTGGCATGTGTCATTTTCGTGAGTTCGAGTCTCGGCGGGTGCAAACATTTTTATATATATATTCGTAGGGACTTTTTCTTGTGCACGAATTGACTTGCGGAAAGCGTGAGAGCGTGAGTTTCAGCAACACTCGATGAAAAATCGACATGCAGTGGGATTGATGAACCCTATGCGCGATAGAAATGACAAGGCAGTAACCGGGGGGAGGAAAGGAAGACACCTGTGACCACGGCTTATCCAGAAATTGGAAAGTATAAGTGTGAAAAAAAGAAGAAAAATGGTATACACTACCTACCTGGTGTGATATAATTGAAAACAACATGTTATATATACTACCATAGCATCATAGGGCAAGGTCTCTGTGAGCACCACAAACACGAGCATCAGACCTGGACGCGACATCTACATACAGGGCCCACAACATCTACATACAGGGCCCACAACATCTTCGACTCATCATGGAAAATATAGGGCTTATAATCGCACGTTACCTAGTATAAGTAATAATGCTGTGTAAGGGAATTACACGAAGACACCGCTGACCACACAAAACTGAGACTCAGGGTACTAGACTAGACTACTTATGTACGTAACGTCTTCATGGTTGCCTCCCAATGTATGCCGGACGAAGTAATGTAGCTGAGCGTTTTCACAATAAGCAGATATCGGTTGGCCTGTGTGCTGGATTGCATATTTCCCCCCTCGTGTTCTTCGCAGGTAGGTGGCATTTAGTGACCAAATCACATCACCTGTTGTTGTATTTGAAATGCGTATCTCTGTGTCATGTAGCTTGCGACAAAGCTCGCCGCTGTGGTAGTAGGCATCGGCGCGACACTGGTTGACATATATTGTGGTGGATGTCGAGGGGTGGAAATATAAGGTTAAAGTCCAGAACACACGCACGATTAATATTAATGACAAGTAGCTATCCTATCAACAGCTACCAGCCAGTATCCTATTCGGCACGCAAAAATACTCTAGACTACACAGGGAGGATGCGTATTTCCTGACCCAAAAATGCCCGGGAAACTGCCTTTTTCAGCTTTTCTTAAAACTCCACCGACATTTATTTCCTATCTTTCCAGGAAGAAAGGCGTCCTTTTTTTGGGGGGGGACGACAGAAAATGTCATCTCCTTGTGGTCCATGCACTGTAATGTACGTTAAGCACGAGTATACGATTCGTTCAGGCCTCTGGGCAGTCATTTTCAGTCATATTCAGTAGCGGCAGGGCGGAATGCGAGTACCTTAGTTAGACTCATCCGTTTCAGATGATATTTCATTTGTTCATGCCCTCGTTGGTATCGTCCTGCAGCCGTCCATCGAACATAAGGAGGTACTCTGAAGTATGGTGCTGATAGCGATCTCGCTGACGCACGATCATACATATTACAAGGGCTCGGAAGCAATGATGTGTACGTAGCGAGGCTCTGACTCTGTGATAAGACCTGCAGTGGCGTTCTGTTAGGATCACTAGTGGTGAAGAAAAAATGAACATTGTTTGGAAAGTGGCGCTTATGCAGCCAACAGGAGATCGAAAAAAGGAGATAAGTAAAAAACGAGAGTGATCGAGGCGGGGGATGCCTTGGCCTGATCACGGGAGTATGCCCAAGCTACGGCCAGGTGTACTCTACGGCAGCCCGTTCTGTTTCCTGCAACGTTCTATGTTAGGTCCTTGCAATTTTACACGTAACGTTCTCTGTAACGTTCTATGATACTTATGGTGGTACGTAAGCTGATTGCCCTGTACTACGATCAACTTCCCGATCCAGGTGGGTTGATTCTTACACATTACAAGGGCTCCGAACAGGTGTCGGCATTCGCCGGCACCCATGCTTCGGGTAGGGCAGGGCAGCACTCCGAATTGTTCGATTCAATACTTGGTAGAGTAAAAAAAGGCACCACACAAATCATAGTCTGCGCGTACAGTATGTAAGGTAATGCCAAGCGTTCGATAGAGACTAAAACCATACCAATGTACTACTATTTTATATAGCTACCGTTTTTTACGTGAACCCGATTCCGAGCTTCATTCATCAGATTTCGATCGGATAAATCCGAGCACACGCCGACTGACCCTTTAGTCTGGCGACGAAACGTGAAACGTGTCGAGTGCGTTTCGTATAATATTTTAATTCAATCAAGCATCCGGGGCCAGTAGGGTGGCTGACCATGTCCGCTGCGTGTTCTCTTTGTAGCCACTGAGAGACACGCACTGAGCCAGCTTCTGAAATATACTGTGCAGTATTATCTTGATCCGAGCCTCCCAGATTGACTGTCTATGTGTTGTCTGGTCGTGGAGAAACATGCTGACGATGGTCCAGGCGCGAAACACGGTGGTATGACTGCCTTCGTAATTCAACTGTTCGCATGCTTTGCAATACTGCTGCTTGTTGCTAGCTGTTTAGATCGTTCACTTCTTGTAGGTACAGTACGCGACTAGAGCGCTTACGATTTTGACAGCTAAGTATTTCAGACTCGAGTTCTTTAGACAAAAAAAAAAAAAATCAGTTTTGTCAGATCGCTCGTTGGACATGATTCATACACAAGGTAGGCGTCACTCGGGCACGATAGGGTCACATGCTGGGATCGGAATCCATCCACACATGATACCTCCCCGCACAGTGCGGGAATTCCAACCCCGCCGGCCGATTTTCTTATTGCCTATGGTTCGCATGTTGAGCCAGCCCCACCTCGGGAGGGTATAGGGTCCCATCCCCGGTCCAGAGTAATCGACAATTTATATGCCCGACGTAGGGTGGCTAACGGGGAGATTGCTCTCGGTACCCGACGAGAGATCATCAGGTGGAGGAGAAAATAAGAAGATAGAATATATATTAAAGTACCGGAGTCCCGGAGACCACTCTGAACATGCACACTCGAAGATAAAAAAAATAGGAACTGAGTAACAGCAGTAGGGCTAGTACACTGCGCCAAAGGGGGCTCGACTCGAACATATCGAAGATTGGGACCGCCGATCATATCATTAGTTCTGCTCTACTATCTCCGAAGATTCTATGCAGTCATACACATCGTACATCGGACTTGTGCGCAGGCATAAACCAACACATAAACCAACATCCCCCCAAGCCTGTGTGCACGTCATGACAACGTTCATCCAAAGCCCACCATCCGAACCTTGCCTATTCAAAACAAGGTACATGCCTCAAATATCCAATTTCAATTTCAAAACAGTACTGCCTCTGCTCCAAAAACATGAATATTGATATCCAACGCCGGAGCTAGCGGAATGGAACCGCAGTAATCGTAACGGAAATCGCTGATCACAATATGGGCGATGAAGAATGCAGTAGGATTAGTCCGTGTAAGACCAGAAAGAAAATCTCTCGATTGTGGTTAAAAAAATCAAGCTTACAATTACCAAGAGACCACCTATATTTTGCCTCAAATTATCATACTCCCATGCTTTAGATCGAGCAAATTCAATACTGAAATCAAGATGAAAATAACAGGTATCAAAGTCAGTCTTCCACTACTCGAAATACCTATAATGCTCCCCCAAATTCATATGCTTCCAAACCTTCGATCAAGCAAAATTCTGATGGTAGAATAGATTCTCCCGTTTTCAACATGCCGCAGGCAAAAATTAAAATAGTATAACTATTAGTATCAACGCAGACCCGAGTTTGATTCTCGGACATTAATACGAGAAAATAGTCAATTCTACATCCCTCCTGCTCGTGACAACTGTCACGTTAATGTTCACGCCATCCTACATTCCTGCAAGCTCAAATGTACTATCTATGGAATCTGGTCTCTCACGGGGTCCCGCTGTCGAAGAGGAGAGGGCGGTGCCGGAGGTCTGGTACTCGTCGCGGAGCGGAAGTCGAAGCGGAGAGGGCGTCGAAGAGCTGAAGTCGAAGCGGAGAGGACGTCGCGGTGCTGAGGTCCCTTGACGATCGTCCTCACAGCGGACGCACGCTGTAAACCTTTCTTTCTTATATGTAGCAAGGAGATGCCAAAGCTAGAGCTAGAGTGACGGTGGGCTTATGCCCTTCGTCATGCGGCGGGAGCATCTTTCGGTGGCTGACCTTCCGGGGACGGGTCAACGCCGCCTATGACGGGTGACGCCGTTCGCGACCCGGGATCGTGTATTGCCTAACCGGTGACGTGTCCTCTCGTGCATGCGTGTACGCGATCTACGATAGGTGTCTACGACCCTGTCTTCCACATCACCCCCCTCTGTATCCGCTGCAATCCCATCTTAGCTAGGGATGGTATTGTAGCGGTCGTCGGGATGATGGCAATTTTAGGAAACGGGGTGTCGATTTATCGGATCGAGACACAGCAGCTGTTATATGCGTGCATCCACTCCTTATAACTGACGTGTTCAGCAAACATGGGTGTGAAACACCGGGCCAGCTCAATTTAAAAAAATGTACGAGCATCGCCTTCAACTATTATTTCATGACCCAAAATATGAGCTAAGTTATAACTTCCCCACTCCGGGGTCAAACTCCCCCAATCCGGAGTCAAGGCACATTTTGTCCAACCAGTTCCGCTCTGGTTTAGTCCATACCAAGCTCTCATCACGCGTTGGTATTACAGGACACTTTGATCAGGACATGTCCTCTTTTAACTAACTATGGAAGCCAGCATTCATCATACCTACCTACTCTCCCTGTTCAAACAAATCAAACATCCTGCTAGCTCGACCTCCAATTAACATCACCAGCACAATCCTATCATCCACTATTGCCCAGAAAATGTGTCAATAAACTACGATTCTCATACCTACGACAGGTGCTGTATTAATCCAGGTATAACACAATGCAGGGTTGAAAATTCAGTTGTGTGTTAAAAACGCAACCACCTTATCCATCACCTTTCGTTGTTGCAACAAAAATATGAAGTACGGATTCATACCAGGTATATCATATGTGAACTTTTCCCGGCCAGCCAAAAATATATTTACCACCACGACCACGTACCAGGTACCATGTATCAATAGTGTGTGTGTGTGTTCTTCACATTAAACCGTTCTTCTACTCGTCGACATCCAGCACACCCAGTGTCCGTACTGATTCTTCACCCTAGAAAGATCAGCTCTGTGGTCACAAGCCACGACACAGAGATAATGCATCGTAATGCATTCGACAACGCAATGTCATGCCCTAGTACTGGGTACGACAGGCACAACATACATACGTCAGCAACAGAGATACATTGGAAGAGAGAAATACGAAATAAACAAAAACAAAAAGCAAAAAACAAAAAAACAAAAACAAAATAAGAAAACAAATAAAAACAAAGATAAAAATAAAACAAAAAATGAAACAAACAAAACGAAGGGGAAATCGAAGAAACAACCCAACCGGAAAGGAGAGCCAAAGCTCGGAAAAGAAACATAATAAAATGAAATAAAATAAAGTAAAGTAAAACCAAAATAAGATAATCCGAACACGAGCCAAAAACCTGGACACGCAAGGAGGGAACAAAGGACCCCAGGAAAAGACGAGAAGTGCTATGTACCTACTAGTCGGCCTGGTACCTTGCTACCCTGTCTGCCATCTCCTTCCTGCCTTCGTCCACCGCGGTCTCCCTTCTATTCCTCCTGTTGCCCCCCCTGCCCCCATTCCCTTGGACGGCTTTCCTTCTACTCCTCCTGTTTCCCCCCCTCCCCCCTTTGTGTTCTTCTCATTAAACCAAAATACCTTGTAAAAGAGAGAAACAACGAAAGATACCAAGACAAAATAAATAAATAAATAGATAAAAAGGGGAGCCAAAGCACGGGAGATAGAAACATACCCCGAGCATGAGCCAAAATGGACATGCAAGGGGGAAAGAAAGGGAAAAAATACCCCGGAAAAAAGAAACAAGTAAAAGAAGGAAGACTGGGAGGGCCAAATAAAACAGGCTCGTCACCTACCCACCATGCAAGACTCCCTTCATAAGGATAAGAAGGGAAAAAAAAAAAAAAAAAAAAAAAAAAATCACGGAAAAATCAAAGTACCAAGACATTACATTCCGAGCAGCCGCAGCAGTTGGCGGTACGAGTGGCATAGATAGAAAGGTTCCACCTACTAGTCGGCCTGGTACCTTGCTACCCTGTCTGCGGTCTCCTTCCTACTTTCATCTACCGCGGTTTCCCTTCTACTCCTCCTGTCCCCCCCCCTGCCCCCATACCCTTGTGCGGTGTTCCTTCTACCCCTCCTGCTGCCCCCCCTCCCCCCGTTCCCTTCGACACCACCCACGGCGGATGCGCGGCGCTGTCTACTCAGCTTTGCCTCATCCTCGTGCCACCTGCCCATGAACCGTTCAGCTGCTTCGAGGACCCCCCGGTACCACTTGCCCACCTTTTTTGCTGCAGTGGGCCACAGCGCGGTCCCAACTCCAAAAACTAAGGGGGAGTGTTCCGTTGATCCCTCGTTGGCTTTGAACACCCTAAGGTCCTCAGCTATGGCTCTAGGCCAAGTCTTGAGTTGTCCGCCTGGTTTCGGGTTCTCCCCACCAGCGATCGTCCCGAACATCAACCGACGGGGCAGTCGCCCCTTGTGTTGTCGCACCAGGGCCCCGGCAAAGAAGAGCCGCCGTTTACGGATGGTCGTTTCGATGCTCTCGCATCGTGTCATCCTGAGGGCCTTCGCGTACGAGAGGGTGGTGTGGTCGGTGCGTAATCGGCGCTGGAAGCCAATGACTCGCAAAAGGACTTCGTGGTGGGCTGATCGGAGCTTGGCGAAGTGGTCCGCATTGAGGGTCCACGTCACACACCCGTACAGCAGGGTCTCAATGACCTCGGCCTTCAGCATGCGGACTTTCAGACTAAGCGGGGCGGTCGTCCTGTCATACAATTCCGGGCCAAACCGTTTGAGGCATGCCCGCATGAGACGGATCCGTCGTTCGATTTCGAGCGAGAGGTCAGCGCTTTCGTGGATAATGCCGCCTAGGTATAAAAACTGGGTCGTCTGTTTATACCTCTGGCCTGATGCTTCGATCGCGAGCGGTGGGGCGAGGGATGTCTGGTCCGGTGTTCGTAGCAGCATCGTCTCTGTCTTCTTTTCCGATACCGTGAGGCCTGCTGCTTCGAAGACAGTCACGATGACTGTCATCATTTTAGCAAGGCCTTCCGCCGACTTCGAAACAATTCCTGCGTCATCTGCGTACAACATGCCCCACACAGCCCTTTGCACGCATGCCAACGGTTCCTCTTTTCCGACTGCACTGCCCTCTTCGAGGTGAACCAAATCCCTTACGATGCTTTCGTCTTTGCTGAAGCGTACCAGCACGACGTGTATCGCAGCAGCGAAGAACACGTTGAACAGTAACGGTGATAGCACGCAGCCTTGCCGCAGCCCCTGGGTGACATTAAACCAATCCGAGTGCTCGCCGTCATCCGCACGCACGCGAGCCCGCATGCCTTCGTGGAAGTTGCGGATAACTGTAAGCATCTTGGTTGGTACGCCAAGGCGTGTGAGTACCTCCCACAACAGTTCCCGGTCGACAGAGTCGTACGCTTTCTGCTAGTATAGACCGCTAATACACCAAACAATACCATGATATTTTCCAACGACCAGGATCAAAAGTCATGCTTTCGGCAGTAACCATTTTTTCTTGACTCTTTGGAACTGAGGGAAAATGGTTGATTGGAAAGGACCAAAGTACCAACTCGTATCATAGTCTATACTTACAGAAAGTTTCAGTTTTCAGCAGTGCACCATATCATCAGGAAATCAAGCATCATATCTCCTATCGTATCATATATACGAAAAATCGACTTGAACTCTTCAGGTACTAACGACTCTACTGAACTGTACGTACCACCTGATACGCACACAAAATCAACACATTAATCAACTCTAGAGACTAGTATGGAATAACACAACAAAAATCAAGAGAAACAAATACGCGCCTTTTGTGAGCCGAGGCTCGTGCTGGCACGGAAGGGGCGGTCCCCTCTTCCCTTGCTCTGTCCTGCTCGCTTCCTCCCCTGACCTTCCTCAAAGCCCCTGCTGTGCACATGCATGCTGCTGCTCCACACTGATTCCCATTAGCTTTGCTGGCTGTCCTTCCACTGCCATTCCCCCTTTCCCAATGATCGTTGCGCAGAATTGCTCGTAACTGCAGCTCAAAAGTCAGCCCTGAAATCGCTCGCTCATTGCCAGCACGTACAAGGAGGTCTGGCTAGCAGGTGGAGGACCGTGGCACTTCTGGCTCATCGCTATCCATCCCTGACTGCTCCGCCTTTTCCTGTATCTGGTTGTATTAGGCTGCGTCTTCATGGTCTTGCTCTCTGCGTCTTCGTGGTTTTGCTCTCTGTTGCTGCTGGTGTACGTGCGGGTTCCGTCAGTGTCGTGTAAAGTGGAGGTCGATGACGAAGAAAAATTGCTCCTGACGCCCCCCGGACTCCTCAGAGCACTCTACGTCCGAAGACACCGGTTGTCTTGTCGTACGATCATCCCAGCACAATCGACAATTTGTATGCCCGACGTAGGGTGGCTCACGGCGAGATTGCTCTCGGTACCCGACGAGGGACCATCAGGTGGAGGAGAAGATAAAGAGATACGAGAATATATATTAAAGTACCGGAGTCCCGGAGGACACTTTGAAAATGAACACCCGAAGATAAAAAGAAAATATAGACTGAGTAATAGCAATAGCACCAGTACACTGCGCCAAAGAGACTTAGCTCGAGCATATCGAAGGTTGGGACCACCCATCATATCATTAGTTCTACTCTACCATCTCCGTAGATTTTATGCAGTCATACACATCATACATCAGACTTGTGCGCAGGCATAAACCAACACATAAACCAACATCCCCATTATCACTCGGTTTTGTACGGCATTCGAGGGGGGGGGGGGTGAACACAATCCTATAGCATAATCGACAATTTGTATGCCCGACGTAGGGTGGCTCACGGGGAGATTGCTCTTGGTACCCGACGAGAGACCATCAGGCGGAGGAGAAAATAAGAAGATAGAATATATATTAAAGTGCCGAAATCCCGGAGGCCACTCTGAACATGTACACTCGAAGATAAAAAAATAGGAACTACGTAACAGCAGTAGGGCTAGTACACTGCGCCAAAAGGGGCTCAAATCAAACATATCGAAGATTGGGACCGCCAATCATATCATTAGTTCTACTTTACCATCTGCGTAGATTCTATGCAGTCATACACATCGTACATCAGACTTGTGCGCAGGCATAAACCAACACATAAACCAACACAGGTCGTTCCATATCTCTAAAACTTTTATCAACCAGGGAAGTAAACCGAGTTTTCTCCGGTCGACAGCACCCTGGACGGTGAGAAAACCCCAATCCCGTTGTCTAACCGCTGATTGGTCCGAGCTCCACAGCGCCGTCCTAGACGGATGGAGGCCCATCAATGGGGGGAGTTTCCGTCGCACATGGGGAAGATAGGGTTAGGGTTAGGGTTACTTAAGGGAATCCAATTTTTATACTTGCTGCAGGTTTTTAAGTGAATCCGATTCAGAGCTTCGTCAGATTTCGATTGGATAAATCTTAACACACGCCGACTCACCCTTTAGTCTGGTGACGAAGAGTGTCGAGTGCGATTCTTATGGCATTTTTACTCAATCACGCATCCGGGCCAGCAAGGTGACTGGCCATGTCTGCTGAATATTCTCTTGGTAGCTACAGAGAGGCGCGCACTGAGCCAGCTTCTGAAATATACCATGCATGATGTAATAGTATCATCTTGATCCGAGCCTCCCAGGTCGACTGTCTGTGAGTTATCTGCTCGTTGAGAGACGTGCTGACGGTGTTCCAGGCGCGAAACACGGTGGTATCGCTGCCTTCGTCATTCAACTCCTCGAATGCTGGTTCATTGCTGCTGCTTGTTGCTAGCTGTAGATCGCTCACTTCTTGTAGATACAGTACGCGACTGCAGCGCTTACCATTTTGATGGTTAAGAATTTCAGGCTCGACTTTTTTTGTAGACAAAAATATAACATGTAATTCTTGTCTGATCGTATATTGGCCGGGATTCATACACAAAGTAAGCGCCACCCGGGCACGAGAGGGTCACATCGCGGGATCGGAATCCATTCACACATCTACAACTCCGGCAACCCGGGGACGACAGCGAATGTCATCCGGGTTGGTACCTCCCCGCACGGTGTGGAAACCCCAACCCCACAGGTCGATCTATGATTGGCTGGGGTTCGTATGTTGAGCCAGCGCCACATCGGGAGGATAAGGTCCTCTCCCCGGTCTAGAGGTCGTTTCGTATCTCCAAAACTTCGACCAACCGGGGAAGAAACCGAGCTTTCTCGGGTCGACCACGCCCCGCACGGTGAGGAAATCCCAATTCGGGTGGCGAATTGCCGATTGGTTCGAGCTCCACAGCGGTGCCCTAGGCGGATAGAGGCTCATCAATGGGGGGCGTTTCCGTCGCACACGGGGAAGCTAGGGTCCCATCCCCGATTCATAAATCCCCCAAACCTCTATATCGCCAAAAATGCCGGAAAAATAACGATGACCTCCCGTGTCGACACCATCCTGCACGGCGTGGAAACCCAACCATATTGGCTTACCGGTGATTTGCTGGGGCTCGGACATAAGGGCAGCGCCACCACGGAAGGATAGAGTCCCATGCCCGTTTCAGACACACTGACAAACAGGGGACGATAACCGATTCTCCCGCAAGTCGACACCACTACGCATGATTGTGTGGCAATCATCTATTCACATTGGCTTATCGTTGATTGGCTGTGCATCTCGTAGAGCCAGAGACACCCGGGGAGGGTATAGGCGAGCCAGTGGGGGAGGGGGCCGTTCCTACGCGCCTGATGAGGGTAGGGCTCCATCCCCGTTCCAGAAATCCTTCCATACCCCATAAAATCCGACAAACCGGGGACGAAAACGGACTTCTCCCGGGTCGACACCACAACGCGCGGTGTGGAAACCCTAGCAGGCTGAGTGAGGTTCGTATACAACGCCAACATTGCAGAATGGGGTCCAACTTCAAGTTGAGAAATCCTTCCAAGATATTTACAACTAGGGAGAATGGGGCAACTCGCGGTGCCGAAAATGTATTCGTATACCCCAACCCCGGTACGCGGACATTTCATTTGA
>JABAKD010000021.1:665000-705184 GCA_012845835.1 Undaria pinnatifida
TCGTCAGAACGGTCATGCTCCATCTCACGCCTTCGGGTGGGCGCAAAAAGCGATATACGCTGGCTCTATGGTGATTTCTCTAGATGCTGGCTACCGAGGCGATGCCGAGGACTTCCAGCCTCAGCGACAGCTCATTCGAAGGCTGCTGTACAGCCCCACAGGACTGTCATTTTTTTTTTTTTGAGTTGTACATAATTAGTTTGCTTTCTAAAAAAAACCGTTCGTTCTCATTTTAGGCTCCGTTCCCATTTTTCAGGAAACTTGTATGCGTTCCATGCCATACGTTGGGTATGACCCCCGACCCCACGAAGGCGCACACACTCATACCACCAGACCTCGATCGTGCTCTCGGCCGCGGGGCACGCAGGGGACCGGCGTGTACAGCACGGCGCAAGCACGGGCTCCGTGGGACGTGCTCTGGGCCTATTAAGCCGCGAACTCTGGCAAATAACGAAAGGGAGACGTTTGGACTTGACACGAAACTCCGCCTTGCAGTTGCCACGCGAAAAAACTACAAGTATCGTTTCAATTGCATATTTAAAAAGCAGGTTTCGTAATTTTTTCTAGCTAACAAGCATTGACTCATGACTTTCCATTGAATGCCTACATTGTAGGGATTGAAAAATGAATCGGATTGAGCGCCCCTCCTGCTGTGCTGCTGTACTGGCTGCCAGGCTGAGGCGCACCGAAGGCGGAAAATGCGCGCGAGATATCTACTTGTATATGAAACGAGTCTGGAGTACAGCTATAATAGGTACTAGAGTACGAAGCACTAGTCGTTTTTGGCCACTTGCTCACCGCAACAGCGTGCGATAGCAGAATGCAGGGCTTCCTCGAAGTTTCGACGACAAGTTTTCCATGAGCCGCGAGGCGACGTCAATTCGTGTGAAGTCGGAGCGTCTCCCCTTGGTCATTTGCCAGAATTCGCCGCTTTGAGAGCCCAGAGCACGCCCCACGGGCCTCGGCCGCGGCCCACGCTTGCGCTGCTGTGATGTACACGCTGGTCCCCTGCGTGCCCCGCGGCAGACAGCACGAGACAAGACCCCGGGCCGGAAGACAAAAGAATGCCGAAGTGCGAAATAGGTCGGTTTGGTACATAGCAATATGTCGATGCGCCCGAACTCGTATAATACCATCCTCAAGGCCGGGGTTGCAGTCACTCATAATGCTGCTGTGTGGTTTTTTCTGGATCGGTAATCGTAACAACTACCTCCTCTTTTTTTTTGTGCGTACGCTTGCCACGTCTATCGACGTACTTACGTACCTGTCGCAATTCAATAAATAATGCACCACTATGTGATACCTACCGCGGTACGCTGGGGATTCTTTTCACAGTAAATATTCTTTGTTTTATAGATGCTACCGGGGTCGTGATCCCTTGACTTTCCGGGACACGGGAGGGTTCTCGCTGTCGAGCTATCACGGCGCAGTTGGTCAAACTGAAGGAGATGCCAAGGCTCGAAGACAGGGCGAAGAACAGAAGCGCGGGGGCAGATGAAAGTGGGATAGGGTGCGATGATTCGCACAGGTGTGTAGCTTCGTAGGTCGAGCCAAGGACAGGCCACCAGAATCTTCCAGGAATCTGCAGTGGAAGTCTAGAAGACGAGACAAGGATGAGCCAGTCTCCTGAATGTTCCCCAGGAACAGCTCCCAGAATGATGATAGGGCTCGGGGTTTTGAAAGAGGTTTCGACAGATACAGCGAGCATGTTGGTGCCGGGGACATGGTATCCACAGTTTTGGGACAAAATATGACGCCAATTTAGAAATTATATCTTGCCAATTTTTATTTTAACAGCCTCTCCATACATCAAGATCCGAAAAGTAACTGGAGAGTACCCGTTCAAATTGCATTTGTTTCCGCACTTGTCTCGCGTCTCGCTCATCCCCCATCCGCGTTCACGTCGAGTTGCGGAGCGGATAACTCAGGTCGAGGGGCGTCGGAGCCGCTCCTTGAAGACGGCGCTCGAACGAAGCGATTTGATCGAGAAATTCCCGTTTCGATAATTCCATACTGAGGCCGAAAAGAAATAACTCCTGACCAAATCATTGTCCTCTCAAAAACACGAATCATTATAAATATACAGATATGTTGCCATCCATGGGGAAATTAGCGATAACACAAGAAAACAAAGCAGGACGCGAGCAGCCACAACAGCAGTGCGCTGCTGTGTCAGTGTGTAGCGACCGCGACCGTATGCGCGACTGCCCATATAAACATGGAGGCTTCAACGGAATCCCAACGTCCCAGCTGCATCTGAGCTGAGTTCACTCTTTATGTTAATTAAAACTGCTGTAGATACGCAAGCTACGCGGCTTACCCCTGTGTTGTATAGGGGAGGAAGGAATTGTATACTCTGGTATCACCAAACATACACAGGAGCCAGTACCTGATTGCCAAAGACCCATGTATAAACCACACGGGTCGTACCATTCTGTCACAGACCCTCGCACGCGCATACACGAGTGAGCTGTACCTTGTTGTCACAGATTCCCCTCGTTCATATACAGGGGCAGTATCATTCCATCAAATCCCGAGCCGTATCGTCACCATCGTCGACTGCCTCTCGTGAGACAATCTTCTACCCAAGAACACTCAAACGCTTCTCAAGGACGATTCTCCAACTGTAGGGAACCACAATATCGGTAGACCAGTATCTGAAAACCGTAGTACCTCCAACAGCGAACAGCCCCCCTATTCGGTGCAAGATGCGATAGGTCTCGAACAAATCAGCACAAACGGCCAGGTAAAGCGGCACGTCCCAAAATTCCATCAAAAAGTCTATGGCCAGGGTAAAACGGCAATCCCAAATTCCATCATCAATAATTGCCAAGGTATGACGGCAATCTGATTATCAATATTGCAGCTAGGAGATCCTACCCTTAGGCTTTCTCAGGCTTGGGCAGTGAAAAGTCGTTACAACTGATGTCCTCTTATACCATTGAGCTCATCGACGCACAATTTTATGCATGTTAATGCATCAAGCTAAGAATTGCCCAGATAAAACAGCAATCAATCCCAATATCAAAATGTCTCCATATCAAGTTCAAGTATAAACCTCCTCTATCTATACGATATAACATTAACTAAGGGAAGTTAAACATCCAAGAAGCAAAAAACTGTTGGAAAAACCTTCAAATGTAATCCTTAACACCGTCTTCACATGAAATACCATCGCCCAATGGCATCGGTCCTCCTGCTTTGTACTCTGTAGGAAAAAGCAAACAGAAGCACGTCTCCAACAGGAAAAACACCCCAACTTTAGCAGCCCCCTTCTGTATACTCCCCAAGAACAAATGCAAACGCAAATGGTAAACCGCCTCCGTATGCAACGGTTTAGTGAGAGAATCAGCTTGTTACTATGCTGACGCGCGTGGAAAATCATATAACTCCCCGTTGGCCAAACCCTGTACAACTCCAAATTGAACACCACTACTCTTTTCCCTCTAAAGTCCAATACCGTTAGTTTATCAATGCATATCAAGACAAAATACACAAAAATAAAATAGGGCATGTTTTCATGAGCACCACTAACAAGAGCACCAGACATGGACGCGACATCTACAGGACCACAACATCTTCGACGACAGTGGGGAGAAAACAGGGCGTATAATCGTACATTAGATAATAACAATGTGAACAAGAAGTAGACATATATATTAACACTGCGGTAGACCACACTACCAACCTATTTCGCAGGGTATTTCGTGCCTCCGGCCGTCTGCATGATCGCCTGACAACCTCTACCAAAACGCAGTAGCATATATATGCCTAACAAAGTAAAGTCACCCTCGCGCTCGATAGTGATGACATGCACACGTCACCTCGCTTGGTGTATTTGTGAGATGCATCTCTGTCTTATAGTTGGCGACCTTAGAGCCCACATCGGCACGGTAAAAATCAAAGGCGTAAAATCGTATATGTGAGACAATAATAATGTGAAAAGGAGGTACAGCCAGATATGTTGAAATTGCGGTAAAACGCACTACCAACTTATTACGTAAGGTATTACGTACATACCGTCTGCATCATCGCCTCGCAGCCTACGCCAAGCGAAGTATGACTAACGAAGTAACGCAATTGAGCGCGCGTACACTAAGCGTTCCTTTCAAAACAATAACGATCCGCATTTCTCTCTTTCGTTCTCAATGGCGGTGACATTGCATGACCACACCACCTCGCCTGTTGTATTTGGCAATATGTATCTCTTTCTTATAATTAGCGATGTCAGAAAATAATGGTATCTACATGATTGTACCTATCTATTGAAATATTCCATCTTTCGATCCATGTACAATAACGAACTTTGAAGCGTTTAACACGTTGTTTACTACACCTAAGAAGTGGGTTGCAAGCTCCATGTAACATCAAACCTTCTAGAATAATAAACATTACCAGGCGGGTGATATAAAAAGGTGTCTTCTTGCTACAACCGTCAGATTCGTCCCCTTTAAGGGTTTATAGTTTCCGCGCATATATTGAAATCCCCCCCCCCCCCCCCCCGATTCCTCTTGTTCGAACGCCCCACCTAAAATTAAAATCTACCAGAGTAGTGAACACTACCAGCCAGCTGACATCATCTCATTATCCATATAGCCATCCATGCCGTAGATCCAAAACTCATCTCTGCGCCCTCCCACCCCCCCACCCCCCCCAACCCCCCCTTTCGTTCCCCGCCTAGTTCGTTCAAACGCCCCAATCGAAATCGGCCAGAGTAATAAACACTTCTAAGCAATTAATATAAATAACGTCATTAGTCTATCTTTCTAGCCATCCATGACATATCTTTCATTCATCCCCCCTCCCCCCGTCCAACGCCCCCTCCTTCCCCACACCCCGCATGATCGCCTAGACCCAGCACCGCGCGTATAGCAAGCCCCTATATATATGATTAATACGCGCGATCGGAGGATCACACACAATGTTGCCAAGATCAGTGTCGACCAAATCCTTGATCTCATAGCTGGAGTGTATTTTAACATTATATGTGATCTAAACCTCTCGAAAACCCTCCCCCCCCCCCCCCCCCCCCCCCGCTTTTTATTTTTTTTCTCGCTCTCTCTCCCTTGCTAAAACGCCCCATTAATGTCGAAGTCCGCCAGAGTAATGAACACTTCCACGCCCTGGATATCGCTTCATTATCGTTTTAGAGCCGTTCATGCCGCTGCTGCAATTCCCACCCACCCCCGCCCTTAACGCCCCCTCCTTCCCCACCACCCGCACCATCACCTAGACCTAGCACCACGCGTAAAGCAAACCCCTACATCTACGCGACCTAAGCCCTCCCCCCCCGCCCCCCGCCCCCCACGGCACATTTCCCCTCCCTCCCATCATAGTTTCCACGCACAAATTGACCTGCCCCACCCGTCCCTTCCCCCCCCTCCCCCCCTCCAGCCCCCCTTTTGATCAAAATCAGGCCCCTACGTCCTTAAAAACTCCGCCCTCCCCACACCGGTTATTCGACTTACAGTATTCACTTGATAAACTGATGCATTTCCTTCCACAGCTGTCCGATTTTGTCCCTCTCAGAAACGGGTTTTATAGTCTTTGCGCACAGACTGCCTGACATCACCCTGTTGACCCTGATAGCTACACTGTAGTTGCAAGGGGAGTCGCCGACCTATATCCTTAATGAGGACACACAACCCGTAATACGCGCGATCGGAGTATCACACACAGCTTGCAAATATGAGTTTCGACAAAATATTCGATCTCACAGCTGGAGTATTTTAATTTTTATAATATTTCTATGTAAGTGTATCCCTTTCATGACAACGCCCGCCATACCTTACAAATCAATCATCATAAAATATAGAATATGATACGTGGCGTTCGCAGCAAAACATCACGTACATGTGCACACGACACACGACACAATGGACAGTGCTACATTCCCAAATAGTCCCTTATCCCTGGGCTAAAATATCGCGAGCGCGTATCCGCGCCTAGCTGGCTGCTACTTTTTGCTGCACAGCGTTTTTGTTTTTCAAACGGGGGGGGGGTATTCTATATGTAGAGGCGTTAGTAGCCCGGGGATAGGGGACGTGAATAATACTTTTCTGGAAAAAATGTATTACCTGTCAAACCCTCCTATTCATTTCGAGTAATTACCGCTACTGTATACCGGGAAAAACGCATCCTTGCCAAATGGTCTTGATATAAACAGTAGAATATACCAGCACTACTATTCGACAAGCTTCCCAAACAAGTCACTACTGTAGTCGTCATGTTGGCTAATGCTGTGTCGAATGTCCTATTGTATCACAACCATGTATCTTTGGACGAGTTGTTCTTTTCAGATCGTATGGGATGAGAATGGTGGAAGCACCTCCCGTAAGGCTGGTGCTACCACCCCGTCGGCGAAAAGAGCCCCCGAGTGTTACCGGCGGTATTGGGCAAAGCCAAACACAAGGGAATTTTTCCTCTGGCGGGTAAAGAAGACCTGTCTGTACCAAGGTACAGCAATATATCATAGTAGTGTCTCATTTTTTCGTACGTGTATGCGGTGTATGTCCGCTTCCACTGACACGAGGCCTATATTTGCTTATCGACCTTCCCGTGTTTGAGGGGTGGGTGGGTGGAGTCTCGAATATACTCTTGTTTCTGGCCTCGTTAGTTGGAGAGACAAAGGCTTCACAAAAGTGACATGCTGACCACCAATCTGTTCTAGGGAACTCATTCAATGTGTAGGGGATAGAGGACCGTTCGAGAGAACTATCTCCATCCCCTTCCTGGATAATACGGCCATCTTCAACTGCCCTTTCCCTGCAGGGCAACACACGTAATGTCTAGTACGAATTGCCAGGTGGTCGTCTTCTGCTAATCTGCTTATCACATAGATACAAGTAGCCAGGCATGGGTTGTCGACTATACATTTATAGCCTGGCACCATTGTTCGGTTATTCGGCAGGTGTACTGCTGTTAACAGTATGGTGCTATGGTATTGCCCAGGAAGCCTACCGAGCAGCTGCTAACAAGGCGTAAGATCTAGATCTGGAAATGATATACAGGAGTTTCACATGCCTTTGAAGGCATATGCGTATAGGGCAAAGGGGATGATGCCTTTGCCTCACGGATTAGCAACGCGTCCAGTTCGTCCGTGGCGTGAGTAGAACTATTAATTATAGAAGACCTTATATAGTACAAGTGAGTGACCAACGCGGAACCTGCATAGTAGTAGAGAGACCTGCAAAGAAAGGGTTGCCTGTGTCTGTAACAGCCCCGAGTCTCCCAAATTATAACGTACCCAAAGGCCTATTGAGGCGGTGTATTGCTCAGGTGATACCATCGTATATTGATGTAGATGATTTTCAAATAATTCATATTTATTTATATCCGAGGGTGCATACAGAAGAACCCATACCATAAGTACCATTGGTCGTAGTCACGTAAAACGTAGATAAAACCACTAGCATTAACAAAATCAACGTAAAAAAACACCACGTACGTATATTTTGCTCCATCTACCTCATAGTGTACCTGTGAAATACTGGGCATCGGGATTTAGGTTGCAGGTGGAATATTTTTTGTTCCCATCCACCTCCGTTTCCCTCCCTCCGCCTCCGCGCCACCGGAAGCCCAAATCTGCCAGAGAAATAAACACTACCCGACAGGTAATATCACCCCAATACCTTTTGAGCCATCCATGAAGTAACTCCAATTCATTTTTATGGTCTTCTTCGAAATATGATTATGTTAAGGTAATTAGTGGGGTATTAGTCCGTTTGACCACTTGCAACTGGTTAACCAATAGCTTACCCAAACTAAGCCTTATAACACTCTCCCCCCCTGAAACGGCGGGACAGCAGGTCGGCCGGATATACGGCGGACCTCTGTCAGTATCCAAGCCGTTTCATTTCCTGGGGATACCAGGGAGAGTATTTTTCAAGTTCGACATGGGGAAAGTCTGACAATTTTATTATTGTGGATGGTGGGGATCGAACCCACGACCCGAAAAACCCATGGTCTGTCGACGACGCCATTTGTTAAGGATTTTAAATTAGTAGGGTATTAGTCCGTTTGACCACTTGCACAGGTTAACCAATAGCTTACCCAAACTAAGCCTTATAACAATTAACCGCCCCCCCTCCCTCCCGCCGCCCCCACCATGGCCTACTACTAGCATCACGCGTGCAGTAAACTCCTATTCATTTACGCGACCTTTCCCCCCTGACCCCCTTTTGAATCCCCGGTCCCCTCTCCTCACCGGTCATAAGATACAACAGGATATATATGCATAATAAACCGATGCATTCCACAACCGTCAGGTTTCCCCCCCTTTAAACACGTTTTTTTGTTTTAGTTGCCGTGCACAGATTGATAACATGATCACCCTGTTGACTCTGGTACAAGCTACAGAGTCATCCCACGGTAGGGGTTGCAGTTGTATGATTTCGCCAAAAGGTCCCTGGGCGATTGAGTTCCCCATGTGAGGAAGTGCCGGTCAACGAAGTAATTTCACGAGTATATATTTTTTTTGTACCAAGTAAGGCATAGAAGCTTGGTCGGGTTGTGGGACCGAAAGCCTTCAAAGTCATTTTCGGGTGAGATATTGAGTTCCTCATGTGAGGAGTCCAGGGACTTGCTACTGCAACTCTACCGTGAGTCACCGACCTATCTCGTTGATGAGGACAGACACTCAGTACTGCGCGCGATCGGAGGATCACACACATCTTGCAAATATGAGTTTCGACGAAATCTTCGATCTCACAGCTGGAGTGAAGGGGATTGGAGTGCATTTCATTTCGTTGTAAGATGGGAAATATACTTACCTTAGGGTTAGCAGTACTACTGTCAGATAACATTCCACGACAAATAGGGACCCCCTGGATCGCACGATATGACCATTTCACAAAGGCTTTTGCGTATTTTTTGTTAAATTAAAGGTGGTGGGGGACACAGAGTGCCCCCTGCAGGTCTGCCAATTGAGCAGGTCCTCGGAGAGTACTCACTTTCGTTCCTTCGTAGAGATATAGCTTTATTCGTTTCCACCAGAGCCCGGGATAGCTTCTGAGATCGGAGGCGCGTGCCTCCGATCTAATTCCTAACTTCCCCGAATATAAACCGCCAACCTCATCATACGAAACCCATCCAAATGATCTTAAATTCGGATACCTACAGGCCTTTCGAGGCCGTATCTTAACATATTACAGCACCTCGTTTCTCTCACAACGAAGTGTGGAAATAGCAACACAGTAGTATCAATACATTACACTGTTTCTTCAACAACACCACCCCACTGTTACCTATGGATAGTACGCTCAAAGAAGTGAGTTAATTCGAATACATCACAGTAGCAGTACAACATAACACAGGCTTGCCAGTGGGCGGCCGAGAAAATACTGATAATAATAGTCTGGCCAGAATCTACACGGGTACTGTGAGCAGTGACACCTAGGCGGACTGCAGGCCTGTGCCCCAGCGTCCAAAACTACTGGGGTTCTCACCTCGTTTATTCCTCACGTCGATTCCGGAAGGTTTCGTTTCAATTGAAACCGTCAACACCTATTTTCATATTCCACTGTCCTTTGCTTCAGATGGACGTGCACGAAGTATAAGCCATCTAATAGGCTATCCTCATCACAGGAGCTGTGCCGCTCACGGCTGGCTATAACTCTAGCAGCAACTGACAGTACTGCAGAGTTGAAGGGATATAGATTACCCAGCCTACACTTACTTGGCGTTCACCCTTCAACGGAAAGTGCACAATAGAGTAATAAAACGAAAAAATTAGCACTCACCCTTAACGAAAATGC
Organism: Undaria pinnatifida; assembly: GCA_012845835.1. Lineage (NCBI taxonomy): Eukaryota > Phaeophyceae > Laminariales > Alariaceae > Undaria > Undaria pinnatifida. The sequence continues at coordinate 674,756 of JABAKD010000021.1, forward strand.
ACATCATTGAAACAAAAACAAAATGATCGTGACCAACGATAACCAGTACTTAGCACTCCCCGTCAACGGAATGTGCACGAGGACACATGGTCAAACGAAACACTTGATACTCCCCCCCAGCGGAAAGTGCACGGCAACAAAATGAAGCAAATATACTGATCGTGACGAGCGGTAGGGTAGCCTAGTACTTCATGGAGTCGATAAAAAAACTCAAACTTGACTAACTTGCTCATTATGGTTGACGATCACTGGCACTTACTTGTTAGAGTCAATACGAGTACATCTTAAAACATACAAAACGAAAAAAATCACGAAAACTCAGGTACTTCGCTGTGATCACCTCGTCCAAGCACAGCTCTCGGACTCCCCGGTCTTGGCTTCTGCGCCTCCCCCATTATCACGTACGCAGCAGAAATGCCTTGGACGATGATGTCATCGTACCGCTCACGTGCACCGGTTGACCTTTCCGTGTCTAGCACCCCGAGGTGTAACACGCGTAGTTTATATATATATACTTACTTGAGTCTGCGCCGGGCTGCAGTTGTGCAAGGCAGCTGGAAATCACGCACTCGAGTCGGAGTCGGGCTGCTGAAACGTCACACTGACCTGTTGTGTGGGGCAGTGCCGGCAGTAGAATCAGCTACCCAAGCCTGAGTCGGATCGGTGAAATCGTGCTATGTAGGTTTATGTAGCTTTCTAGGACCGTTGGAAGAATCACCATGAACTGCTGTGTGTAGCAGTGTCCGTGTTGAAGTTATGCGCCCAAGTCTGGTTCGAGCAGCAATAATCAAGAGTCCGAATCGGAGTCCGGCTGCTGATGACACAATGGAAAAGTCACACTACAGAACTGCTGCGTGTAGCAGTGGTCATGCTTTAGTCACGCGCCCAAGTCTGGTTGGAGCGGCAAGAATCAACAGTCCGAGTTGGAGTCGAGCTTCTGATGATATAGACTAATGCTGTGCTGCTGTGTGTTGCAGTGTCTGTGCTGAAGTCATGGGCCGAAGTCCGTTTCGAGCAGCAAAAATAACGAGCCCGAACAGGAGTCGAGCTGCTGACAACTTGGAAGAATCGCTCTAAACTGCTGTGTGTCGCAGTTCGCGCTGAAGACATTGTGCCTAAGTCTGGTTTGAGCGACAAAAATCACAGGCCAGCTACATTAACGAGCCCGATGCGGAGTCGGGTCGTTGCAACCAGGTCACCGAGCTATGTCGGGCCGTCAACGATCACGCGCCCAAGTTAAATTCGGGCCGCTGAGATCGAAGCACCGATGCGTATCAGGTGTCGCGATTTATCGCCCCCCCCGATTTATGGGATCCCTTCGGCAATATCCGAACCCCCGCTGAAATATATCATCCCCGCCAAAAATATATGATCCCCCCCTAAAATATATGATCCCCCCCTGAAATATCTGATCCCCCCCCCAAAAAATATTACCCCCCCCTGAAATATATGATCCCACCCTCAAATATATGACCCCCCTGTATCACCCCTCATACAGCATTTCATCTAGGCTGAAATATCTGACCCCCCCTTGACATATTGTAACCCCATCTGATACAGTGTATCAGGGTGATACTACAGCGTATCAGGGTGATACAGCGTATCAAGGGGGGCTGATACAGTGTATCAGGAGGGCCAGATGCAGAGTATCATTTAGGCCTGATACAGTGTATCAGGGGGGCTGATACGGTGTATCACGGGGGGCGGTATCACCCCATGATACAGTATATCACCGGATAAAATATCTGATCCCCCCCTGATACAGTGGGGTCTGTATCACCCCTCATACCGCATTTCATCTAAGCTGAAATATCTGACCCCCCCCCTGACATATCGTAACCCCCTCTGATACAGTGTATCAGGGTGATACAGTGTATCAGGGGGGCCTGATACAGTGTATCAGGAGGGCCTGATACAGAGTATCATTTAGGCCTGACACAGTTTATCAGGGGGCCTGATACGGTGTATCACGGGGGGCGGTATCTCCCCACGATACAGCATATCACCGGATAAAATATCTGATCCCCCCCCCTGATACAGTGGGGTCTGTATCACCCCTCATACCGCATTTCATCTAGGCTGAAATATCTGACCCCCCCCTGACATATCGTAACCCCCTCTGATACAGTGTATCAGGGTGATACAGTTCTCCCTTACCGCCTCGGTAAGGCATGCTGCGAAGCATGCCCTAGCAGGCTTGTAGCGAGAGTGGGGGGGTCTTTCTGGCGGGTGTAAGGCCGGACTCACCCTCAAGGAGTGATACCTTCTTGCTGCTGCGTGTGGCCGCGAGGCTTAGGCGTGGCGGTAGAGTTGGGTCGTACGTGGTGCGTTAGGCATGGTCACCTACGATTCGCGCGTCGTTTTAGGCAGCAGCGGCGGAGCAGCAATGCTCAATCGGGATGCTCGTGCGCGGAGGCAGGCGCCACCACGAGCCACGCTACGGCGCAGTCTCGGTTTGCGTGGAGGGAACTGCACCGGCAGGAGGCTGGATTCGACGACGAAGGAGGAGGACGACTGGCCGTCGACGGGCGGGGAAGAGACGGATTGAACTCTCCCTGAACGATAATTTTTGTTTTCCAGATCAGCACCGCAAACTGCGTGGAGCATTTTGTATTTTTTTGGACGGGGGAGAAGGGGGACCGACTGGAATTGAGTGTGAACGAGAGCAAGTGCGAAGGAGCTGGCCGAGTGAGCTAGGGCGATGAGGCGGCCACGGAGAACCACAGCAGGAGGATGGCACACGGAGACCCACGACCGGCACGCACATCATCATCATGAGAGCAGCGATCGTCTTTTTTTCAAGGGTTATTTTTACGAGGCAGTAGTACAACATGTTACTTACGTCACTGATTTTTGTAGAGTTTGTGGAAGAGTTGTATACCCTTCACGGGGAACGACCCGCCGCAATTTTCAATTTTCAGGCACGGGCGTCGTAGCTGCGCTGCAACCTGTCAAGTAACTCGGGAAGGAGGGGCGATCATTGATATCTGTACTGTGGTTTTTGGTTCCATTGCTCTTGTTTCACTGCATGCCCGCGAGTCGTCACTCTGACAGCACTCCAGAAAGCAGGCGCGTTCGTCTATACTCACGATTACCGTGCGGTTCGTACGGTGCAGGCAGCCCAACCGCTGTAGTTTATAGCCGCGAGTTGGTTAGCTGTGGGGACGGGGGAACTCTATGCTGTAGTTGAGTGGATACCCTCGGCCATGTGAGTTCAGTTTGCACATTTGACCTTTTCACTTGTGCGCCTTTTTCCGTATCGTGCGTTTTTAGCGGGAAATCGTAGTATTTCCCGGACGAATTTTGACTTCACTTGGTTTTTCGGAACTTCCTAGGGCTCCAGCACCTTTGTGTGACCACGGACTCTAGATTTTTGATAAGAGTTAATGTGAGAAAACAAAAACAACAGTGTATCAGGATGATACAGCGTATCAGGGGGCCTGATACTGTATCCAACCGGCTGAAATATATTTTATTCCCGCCCGAAATATGTGATCACACCCTGATACAGTGAGACTACATCATACAGATACGGTCTATTACCGGCTGCAAATATATCTACCCTCCCTCACACAGTGCATCAGTGAAGAAGGGGGGATATATCCCCACGTGAAACAGTATATCACCGGCTGTGATATATTACCCCCCCCTGAAATATATGACCCCCCGCCCCTGCCCGATACAGTGTATCACGCGGGACTACATCATCCCGTGATACAGTATATAACCGTCTGAAATATCTACCCCCCCTGATACAGTGTATCAGGGGGGCCTGATACAGTGTGTCACGGTGGGCTGTATCACCCCGTGAAATACAATACATATATATATATATTATAAAAAATGAAAATACACTCCAGCTGTGAGATCGAAGATTTCGTCGAAACTCATCTTTGCAAGCTGTGTGTGATACTCCGATCGCGCGCATTACGAGTTGTGTGTCCTCATTAAGGATATAGGTCGGCGACTCCCCTTACAACTACAGTGTAGCTATCAGGGTCAACAGGATGATTTTAGTCAGTCTGTGCGCGGAAACTGTAAAACCCGTTTCTGAGGGGGACAAAATCTGACAGCTGTGGAGGGAAATGTATCCTTTTATCAAGTGAATCTTGTAAGTCGAATAACCGGTAAGGGGGGGGGGGGCGGAGTTTTGAAGGACGTGGGGGCCTGGTTTTGATCAAAAGCGAGCGGGTTTGGAGGGGGGGGGGGCGGGGGGGGGGGGGGCAATTTGTGCATGTAAGCTATAAATCCTTTCAAGGGGGTAAATCTGACGGTTTTGGCATCAGTTTATTATTTGGGGGGGGGGGGAGGTTGGGGGGGGGGGGGGCGTGTGGGGCAGCTCAATATGTGCGTGGAAACTACACATTATTTTGAGGGGATAAATGTGACGGTTTTGGAAATAATGCATCAGTTTATCATGTATATCCTGGGGTAAGTCGTACAATCAGTGAGTAGAGAGAGGGTGGAGTGTTCGAGGGGGTGGGGTTGGGATGGGTTGGGGGGGGGGGGGGGGGGGGCGTGAGGGGGGGGGGGAAGGGCTTTAGGTGAGGGGTTTGTTATACGTGTGGTGCTAGGTCTAGGCGATGGTGCGGGTGATGGGGAAGAAGGGGGCGTTCGTGGCGGGGGGGGGGGGGGACACAGCGGCATGGATGGCTCTCGAAAGATAATAAGGTGATATCCTGTGGGTGAAGTGTTAATTAATCTGGCGGAAATCGATATTTGGTGGGGCGTTTGAGTAAGGGAGAGCAAGAGGGGGGGGGGGGGGGGGGGGGGGGGGGGGAGATTTTTTAGGAGCTTTAGGTCACAAATAATATTCAAATACACTTCGGCTGTGAGATCAAAGATATGTAGGGGCTTTTATACGCGTGGTGCTAGGTCTAGGCGATCGTGTGGTATATATAACCGGCTGAAATCCCCCCCGCCCCCCTCCAAACCCGCTCGCTTTTGATCAAAACCAGGCCCCCCTTTCCCTTCACAGCTGTCAGATTTTGTCCCCCTCAGAGACGGGTTTTATAGTTTCCGCGCACAGACTGACTAAAATCATCCTGTTGACCCTGATAGCTACACTGTAGTTGTAAGGGGAGTCGCCGACCTATATCCTTAATGAGGACACACAACTCGTAATGCGCGCGATCGGAGTATCACACACAGCTTGCAAAGATGAGTTTCGACGAAATCTTCGATCTCACAGCTGGAGTGTATTTTAATTTTTATAATATATAACCGGCTGAAATATTTGACCCCCCCCGGTGATATACAGTGTATGTATCAATGTATCAATGTATCAATATATCAATATATCAAGGGGGCCTGAGCTACAGTTGATCACGGGGGCCTACATCACCTCCTGATACAGTATATCACCTGCTGAAAGATCTGATCCCCCTTGAAATATGTCATCCCCCCAGATACGGGGGGACTATAATACCCCTCATACAGGATACCGCCTGTTGCGATATACCTGGTCACCCCGTGAAACATACCACCCCCCCGTGATACAGTGAGGGGATATATCACACCTGATACAGTATATCACCGGCAGCAATATCTTAATCCCCGCCGCGCGTATTAGACGCAATGCCACCCCTGATACAGTGTATCGGGGTGCGCAGAGGGTTTTGCGATTTTCAACCCCCTTCAACATATCATTTTCATTTTTTATAGTATATCACCTCGCTCTTTGATAGAATACAGGGGGGCAATAATTCACCCTTGTTCGTAGGTAATCATCCGGCCGTTTGAGGCGGAGGGGGGGTCATAAATTTCAGGGTGGAATCATATATTTCAGGGGGGGGTAATATATTTTAGAGGGGGATCTCTGTCTTAGAATTGGCGACCTCAGAGCCCCACAGCGGCACGGTAAAAAATAATTATGGACGTTAAATCGTACATTTGAGACAATAGTAAGTTGAAAAAGAAGCACAGGCAGACCTGATAAAATTGCGATAAACCACACTGCCGACCCATCGCATACCCTCCCGAGACGACCTCTACGAAACACAGTACCATTTACCTCACGAAGTAAAATCACCCTCGCGATCAATAGTGATGACATCGCATATATATGGCATCACATACCCACCTCGCCTGATGTATTTGTAGGACGTATCTCTGACTTAAAATTGACGACCGCAGAGCCCCACATCGACAAGGTAAAATCATAGATAGGCGTGAAATCGTACATTTATTTGGGACAAAAATAATTTGGAAAAGGAAGCACAGGCAGATGTGTTAAAATTGCGGTAAACAACCTTACCAACCCATTACGTAGGGTATTTCGTACATACCGTCTGCATGATCGCCTCCCAACCTATGCCAAGCGAAGTATTACTAACGAGGTAACGTAATTGAGCGCGTGTATACCAAGTATGACTAACGAGGAAACGTAATTGAGCACATGTATACCAAGCGTTCCTTTAAAACTGACGATTCGCATCCCTCCCTCCAATGCTCAATGGCGGAGACAGTACATGGCCACATACATCACCTCGCATGCTGTATTTGGCAATACGTATCTCTTTCGTATAATTAGCGATGTCAGAAAATAATGGTAACTGTATGATGATGGTGACAAACAGTGCATGACCACATCACCTCGCCTGTTGTATTTGACAATACGTATCTCTTTCTTATAATTAGCGATGTCAGAAAATGACCCTGATAGCTACACTGTAGTTGTGAGGGGAGTCGCCGACCTATATCCTTAATGAGGACACACAACTCGTAATGCGCGCGATCGGAGTATCACACACAGCTTGCAAAGATGAGTTTCGACGAAATCTTCGATCTCACAGCTGGTGGTGGAGTGTATTTTCATTTTTTATAATTTCAGGGGGGGATCAGATATTTTAGGGGGGGATCAGGTATTTTTGGCGGGGATGATATATTTCAGCGGGGTTCGGATATTGCCGAAGGGATCCCATAAATCGGGGGGGCCGATAAATCGCAACAATCGGGCTCTTGAAAGCCATACTGGACTACCGTGCGTAAGCTCCTCGACTGCTGCTGCTCCAGCTCCGAGTTCACGCCAAGGTTGTTATTGGGTTGTCCAGCTTTGATTCGTCAAGACAATGGAGAAGAAGCGATCGCCCGAAGCGTTGACGAGTAAAAGCGGCGGTTCGAACGGTGGTTTTTCTACATATAGTCGTCGTCGCTGAAAAACCCAGCAGGTCCCGCAGAAGAATGGGCCAAAAGAGTATCTCGCCTGTCTGTGATGAAATCGCCCCGTAGTTTCGCCAGCGCACTTCACAAAGCTCAAAACCTATTAGGACTCTACGACACTCTCAGGCGGCCGACCAATGGTGGTCTTCAAGGTTTGTTCACAGAGCCGTTGCGAGACGAACTCGAGCGTAGCATATTGTGTAGAATATACATATTGGCGGTTGAATAGGGGCGCTCGATGGGGCAACTAAACCTTGTTGAACGATGAACGGGAAAACGTTCAAATGCGTTGGGAAGAAGAGGGAGCAGGAGAGGGGGTGCTTCACCTTGCTTCTTCGATGTCAACAGAGCTGCTGGGCTCCAGAACCTCACGAGTAAGACGTATCCATGTCTGCTGTGCTCGTGAAGCCCACAGACGGTCACGGGACTGTCGGAAAACTCTCGAATATTCCCAAAACATGTTCTACGGAGAACCCTCATTCTAGAGCGCGAGCTGCAAGTACAGGGACAATCATTCCTTGAGTGAACAGCAACTACGCCACTGGTGTTTTATGCGGCATAGGCCTGTACGTAGTACCTGGTAGGTGTTGCCGATAGATATTGACTACGCTGATTCCGCAGCAGTGCTTCTATCCGCTACGAGAATAAGATAACAAAGTCACACCGACGAGCATCTCGGTAGACTACCTGTGATTGTTCTGTGGCGATGCCGCAAGTGCCAACATGGAGCTGAACATTCGATACTGGGCATTCGGAGTAGTAATAGGCTGATGAAACCTATATCTTACAATCATGGTTACCATTGATGCATACCGTATGACCATGGTTCATGCAGGACCATGGTTCACTATGGGTGCACCAGGTATGCCCAAAATTCGACCATGGCACGACCATGGTTCGACCATGGGGTGAGCAATGGCACGTCCGTGGTGCGTCGACGGTGCATGCATGGTGCTCATGGCGCGTCTTGTATGGGTGATATCCACGAACCTTCCATGGTAATGTCATTAACATGCCATGCACTTGCCATGGGGCATACCATGAACACGCCATGAAGCATGAACCATGGCAATGCCTTGGCATTGCTATGGGAGGTCCCATGACCGAGTCAAACAGAGTTGCTTAATTTTTTCGTTTTATACTCGTAGGTTTTGGATTGTTATGTGTTGGTACATACATAGATAGGAGCGTACGTCTTTCTGCCTCTTTTTTGACCCTTTTTTAATGATTGATATGTCAGGCAGAAATGTCCTTCTGGTTTAGTTTTGGGTTTATTTCTACTGCAATAGATCCTACACTATTAGGCTTGGCGTTTGCCGGGCTATTCGTAGTAAGTTATCCGCATCCGGTCCGCTGATACTAGGTGCCAGATATTTCATTTGGTCTCTTCTGCTGTTGTTCATTTGGGATTGATTTTGGTTTGAATCCTCTTTTTCACGGCAACACGAGGACGTACGAGCATTTGTTTTTTTTTGTTCGCCCTCTTTGTTGTTCTTTGAATGCACAGTACTAAGAAAGCCACACAAACGAGTAATTTCATTTTTGATCCGGGTACCAGCTCTGTGACATACCGCTATCTAGACCTAACACATTTCATAGAATGGAACATATTGTGTAAGTGACATGTATGTGTGACTTTTATCATGCTTCTTTGTCGGCCGTTCAACATCCACCACACCCAGTGCCCGTGCCGATTCGTCATCGTAGAGAACGGCCATATTAAATCTCTGTAGTTTCGCAAACTTCGAAACAGACGTATACATCGCGAGTGCTTAAAACAAGATACCAGGTGCATACAGTGTACTCACGCATGGTACGTCCATTCTGGGTGTTTTCTTGCAGCATTGCGTCGGAGCTCTTGGCATTATCGAAGTCGCGTTTCTTCACCTGCCATCAATCGGGAATTTCTGCCCGCTTCCCAGAATTTGTTGTATTACAATCCCTGAGCGAGCGTAGAGAGCGGCGAATGCCGGCCGCGGATCGAACCGCCTTGATTTTCCTACTTTGACGTATATTTCCAGAACGAGCTCAAGGGGATTCCGCATACCACGTGCAGCCAGCAAAAATCTGATCGCCGAGGGATGTTCGTTTCCTGACCTTTGGACCGCACCGGTTTGATTAGAAAGGCGTGGTAGTGTCTTTAGGTCTAGTCGCATTATTTGTTGCGTTTCTTCAGGCGTTGTTAGCGTCTGATGCAATCTTACACGAAATGCGTTACCCGCCTGCTGAGACAAAACTTCCCCTTCCCCGCACGCCCCCGCTCAACTTTATTTCCGCCGAACCGCTTTGATTGCCGGCAGCATATATCTGTTTTTAAGGGCCAACATAGCATCGGCACGCGATGGCTTCTGGATTGTCTCCGTACGCCGACAATCACGCCGATGCTGTTGTTTCAGACAAAACATTTTACGACTCACTGTTTAAGGACGAAGAACGTTGCAAGGCTGATTCTCCACCGCCTCCGCATGGTGGCGATGGTGGTGGCGATACTGCTGATGGTGATGTGGACAAGCCATCACGCGCCGGAACCTTATACGCTCGAGTGGCGTTGGCCATAGGGCTTCTCTTCGAGGTGTCGGCGACCCTGTGGGCTTTCCAGGAAGCTGTTTCAGCGGGAGCCTTGGATAGAGACATCAGTTGTCAAGATCGGTCGCGTGCTAGGTTGTTCGAGAGCTACTTGATCATGGAAACATGCACACAAATCGAAACAGACAAGTTTTTCACCTATACGGCCGACCGCAATCTAACATATTATGAAGAGTACGTTAGCTGTGATAGCCCGACCGATGCCTTGTCGGCTAAAAACAGCTTCGACAAGCTCTGCAGTTGCCCTTCGGACTATAATCCCGATTACCTCTCACCGTGTTCGTGGGTCGCGCTGTCCATTCCCTGGGATGATAATTGCTATGCGCAAGGCGTAATCACCAACAGCAGCGATGAGACCATCACTAGGCTCGTTCACCCATACGGCGGGGTCTACGACTGCTGGGCGACGAACCCCTCAGGGATCGCGGCGTTTACAATAACCGCGTTTGTGGTGGCGCTAAGCAGCCAACTCCTAGAAGCATTCGTCGGCTTCAAGTACTGGAAGGACACCGACAAACGAACAGCTCTTTCCTCGCTTGCTCCCGCCATTTTCGAAACCCTGGGGGTGGTTGTAGTGTCATCGGTAATGTTGTCGCTTCCGGGATTCTACAGTGTTTCCGATGATACATACAAACGGTTGCCCGTTTTCTTGTGGCTGGCGTGGGCTACTGTGCCGATTGTAGTAGTTGGCGCTCTGGCAGAGATAGCAATGGAATTTTCAGATAGCGCGGCCGGGCGACTTCCGTATCTCGGTGCGGTTGGGAGCGGAATGATTTGGCTTGGTGCGGCATTGCTTGAGGTTGTTGTCATATCGTATCTGCTCTGGACAGGGGGCGGGATTAGAGATATCGGCGAGATCGCGCGCGAAGCTGCCAGTTTTGTCGCCTTAGAGCTGCTGGGTCTAGTATCGATGTGGGCTGCGCACGGGTTGTGGTCGAGAGCCAAGGTTTTGAGTGCGGCGGTGAAGCTGCTCAAGGTGCCTCTCCGGACACACGTTTCTACGGTTTTTGAATGATGCCTGTCCTCCTTTAAAAAGTGGGTACTAACGTAATGCAGCAGTGGTCCCTATATAGTGCCGGTTGCGTAGCGCTGGTAACCGGCTTATTAGTTCCAGTGAAAAACCGTTTTCATAGATATCAACAGCCTCGGTAACCTGCAAATTAAATCGTTTGGCACAGATAGGAGCGACCAGTAGTGAAAGCTTGAAGAGCGCTGTCGGGTTTCCTCTTTGTTGCTGGTTCTTACGGCTGCAATTTATATACGAATGCCGACACTATAAGAGGACCACTACTGCCTTGATTTCATTAGGTTCACAATCCTCTGGCTCGCGCACAGGGGCGGTTGCTGATAGGGTTTACTGCTCTAGCACGTGCTCGACTGGGCATCTGGTTTGTGGACGGAGGCCAACAGTAGTGCATTCAGCAGTCGCTTCCTCAGGTGACCGCTGTTGGGAATCCAGGTAAGCAGGGGGGCCGCCGATTTAGAGGGCCAGGGCAATAGGTGGGCTTGGGGATCGTCGCATTAGGGGGACGAAGGCAAGACTTGAGGTAGGGGGCCGATGTTTCGCGGACCGAATTTCAGGTTTGTATATATATACAGAAAGAGGAGTTTCTATTGTTGCACGCGATGTGGCTTGGAAATTGGTCTACTCTAGCCGCAATATTTGATTCTGTGTTCGCTATAAAACTGTACCAGTCTGCACGTATATATGATACAAGGTTTCCCTTCGGGAAGTGCCTAAGGGAGTGGCGCAAGAACGAAACCCAAGCATACAACATCAGACTGTCTGTGGGCAAATAAAATGTACCTGGTGGTGGTGAAAACTTTGTTCTTGTCCGCAGCTCGAGAAGCGGAGTGTGAGGAGGCGCCCTCCCGGGTACGGTTCGCTCTCTCCCCGTCGTAGTGGAGAACCGTAAATAAGTGGTGGCTCCATCAGTTCGTATCAAGCGCCAGTGCTCGTACGATGCGGACTTTTTATACGGACGACTCCTATGCAGTAAAATTTGCGTGGTAAAAAATAAAAGGACGCAAGGTGGATTTTAAACCGGCAAAAAAACAAAATCAGCAGCTCTTCCGTGCGCCGTGTTTCTATCGTGGTTTTGATGTTTTTCCTTCGTTTCCTGGTGTTTCGTATGATATGGAAATCAGCATTTGTTCAAGAATAGGTATAGTCTGTCCGGTTAAATTTCGCCACAACCTGTCCCCCACTCATTCTCGCTCAATTTTGAGCGTTGACACATGAACCAAAGTTGGCAGAACCGCAAGACCAATAGGCGTCGAAATCCGGTGTCAAAAACAAAATCGACGAAAATGGCCGTTTTTGGGAAACATTACCCCGAAATTGCCCCGAAACGGGACATATTGCCCCGAAACGCCGGAGGAAATCATCCCGAGTGACATGGCTGTGTCCACCGTCGATAATCCAAGATATTTAATCCTCTCCCTGTGTCAGCACCCTCTCCCCATCATCAGCTCGACCAAAAAACGGTCGAAAACCAACACTACTCTTCGGACGATGTGCAGTCGCCCGAGTCGCCAAAGGAGTCCCCGAAGATGAGACCCTCAGACCCCGAACTGCATGCAGCAAGGCACACATCAAACTCTCGCATGTCCTCTTCTCCAAACCAATTGCGGAGCTCGTCTCCGTCGTCTCCACCTCCCCCAATCTCGAAGACGACCGCCCCATCCTCGACTACTCACGCCTTGTGTTTGTCGTCTGCAGTGGCGGGGACTGGAGTGTTGCAGGGCGGCGGTGATTGCCACATGTCAAGGAGCGTGCGCACACCCCGCTTGTTCTCCAAATCCTGCCGAATGTTTCGTCGTCGCCGCGCCTGTCATTGCTCTTGCTGTCATACTTGACGCCTCCCGAGCTGCACGAGCCGCAGCTGCTGAGGTCACTATCACTGCTTTGTTGGCTGCTGCCACTGCTGCTATGATCTCCTTCGTCTCCTTCATAACATGTGTCGTTGTCATGTTGTGGTCGAGTGTCCGCAGCGAGTGGTTCTGGCGGAGGTGCTGGTTTTCCGCTGAAGCGGCCAGCTGCTCTTGTTTGGAGGCCACCGCGCTTCCTTTTTTACCGGGAGGACGCCCAGCCATGTGTGGGCTTCTGGAGGGCCTTGTGGGGCCTTGTGGGGGTGTATGGTGCTGCTGTATGATGTGTTGTATGGTGTGTTGTGTGGTCGTGTGTGGTGTGTGAGCACAACAAACTTTGAAAGGCCATATCTCGCTCAATTTTTTTTTTATTTTTAAACAAAATGTCCTGGGTGCAGGTCCAATTCGCCCGAATCCGTTGAGTTTTTCGAAATGTATCCCCCGTAAAACCAAACTCTGAGATCGCCCGAAATGCGATTTTTTTGCCCATATTCCCGTAGAATCTCGGTGGAAAAAAAAAGGAGTTGGGTAGCCGTGAGCTCCTCGATGTGATACGCTCAAAACCAGTGTTGAAAGAAAAATGACCGCACACTCGACCTAGTAAAACCAAACAAAATCTCGCAAAATCTCGACGGAATCTCGATATTTTGGCCAACTAAAGAAAAAAGAGAAACTGCTCCCAATCAAGTGATTCGCCCGAAAAAGAGCTTTCCTACGATATAAGGTATGTCACTGGGGGGTACGTCAGTCACTCAAAATATATTCGAGGGTGATGTTCGGAAATCGTGGCCAAACTTGACTTGGTGCTAGGGGGCTGGAGTTCACGTTGAAGTTGCTGATGATGTCCAGGAGGCTCCTGAAGCGATGCTTATTCAGGTGCTTTGTGCCGATATCGGCAGGGTTGATGTCGGAAGGGATGAAGTGGATGGAGATCCTTCCCTCCGACACGAGCTCTCGGATGAAGAAGAAGCGCAGCGCGGTGTGCTTCGTCCTCGAGCTGGAGGGGCGGTTTCTCAGCGCGTGCAGCGTCGCTGTGTTGTCGCAGTACAACGGCACTTTAGCGAATTTCTTGCCAAATCCTAGCTCAGTCAGCATGTTCGAGCAGAACACTGCTTCCTTCACCGCCAAAGCGGACGCGACCAGCTCCGCCTCCATGGTCGACATGGCAGTCAGGCCATGTAGCCCCGACTTGAAGCCGATCGGCGCATCGCACAACATCGACAAGTAGCATGAGGTGGACTTCCCGTTGTCCGGGTTGTTGGCCCAGTTGGAGTCCGAAAAGGCTGCAAGCTTGAAGCCTCTCCTCTTGTACGTAATGCTGAAGTCGGTTGTCCCCGCGAGGTCGCAAAGAGTGTGCTTGGCCGCCACCATGTGGATCTTGCTGGGTTTTGCCATCGGGCGAGTCAGTTGACCAACGGCGTACATGATGTCGTACCTTAACACTTGGGAAACACACATCAGGCCTCCCATGATGCCCTGGCAGCGCTTCTTTTCTTCCCCGTCCAGCAGAGTCTCGTCAGGCTGCTGGTTGGAGAGTTCGGGACCGTACCCCGGCGTGTTGGTCGGCTTGCATTCCGACATTCCGAACCTCTCCAGGATGGACTTGGAGTAAGCCTCTTGAGAGATCGTGAGAGTGCCACGCTCAAGGTCTCGCTTCATCTCCATGCCCAAGACGAGCGACACCGCTCCCATGTCGGTCATCTTGAAACGCTGCTTCAACTTCTTATTCACCATCGCCATGGCGTCAGAGTCGTTGCTGGCCAGAAGGAGGTCGTCCACGTAGAGGGTCAAGTAGATCCGAACACCGTCGTGATCGTTCAAGCAGACACACGTGTCGAACTAAAGCAGGACGAAGCCGATCTCGACAAGGGCGGGATCCATGGTTTTGAACGAGTTCCCGGGGGATTTGGGCCACCCCGTAGAGGCTCTTCTGTTGCTGCATCACTATCTCCCCTCCATCCTCGTCCTTGACCTCGAAGCCAGGCGGCTGCTCGACGAACACCAACTTCTGGATACCCGCGTACAAGAAGGTAGTTGAGACGTCCATCTGGTGTAGAAGCAGGCCAAAGTGCACGGCTATGCAGCATATGATCCGCACGCTCTGAATCACGCACACCGGGGCGTAGATGCTGCTAGAGTCAAGGCCAGGAACTTAGTTCCAGCCTTGAGCCACTACACGAGCCTTGAAGGAGCTGTCCGCCTTGCGCTTGAGTACCCATTTCGAATTGATTCGCTTCCGTCCAGCGGGAACGGCAGAGCACGGAACAAGCTTGTAAACTTGACGATTATTAAGACTCGCGATCTCGTGTTCTGCTGCTGTGTTCCACTGGGCGGCTTCGGGCGTAGCCCGTGCTTCCTTGATTGTCTGTGGAATATTCGGTTGCGTTGTTCCCACAGCGTACACGTATTCCGTGAAGCCGAATGTGCCGTCCCTGTGGGCGACGTCGGGAAACCCCACCTTCACGGTAAACGCGTAGGAGAGGCGATGAAGCTCGCTGATAGTCTTTGCAGTGGGTACGCTCGAAGCAGACTTGGTGGTTGCAGGTGTCGACGTGAAGCCTCGTCCACCACGAGTACCACGTCCACGTGCAGACCCGCTGCTACCCCCACCGCGCTGCGTGATGTCACCCCGCGCAGATCTACCACGCGAAGCAGACCTGGTGACTGCAGGCGTCGGCGCGGAACCTCGTCCACCACGAAACGCGTCCACGCACAAAACCCCCCTGCGGCGCAGTACCAGACGGAGCCGAACCAGTGGGCGATGAACCAAGCGGCGGCGCCGGACCAGGTGACGATCGAGGAGAAGACGCGTCGTTGACCGACACCGGGGGACTGACTCCCACCGGCAGGGCAGGGCTATCTTCCTCAGGCGTACCACCAGAAGTCCCAGGCGCATCGTTGGCGGGAGTAGATCCAGCAGGTGCAAGTCCAAGATCACGGTTGGTTGTCTCACAAATTTGTTCGAGAAGCTGAATCGCAGACAGATCCCAGACTGCATCCCCAACGTCACGTTCAGGAGAGAGCGTATCAGCCGAGTGGTTGGAAGTGTCCTATCGCACGTCTCTTAGCATGTCGTCGTGGTCGTCGTACTTGAACTCCCCGTCGTCAAAACCGCGTGCGTCCAACGAGGGCTCGATAGAAGGCGTCTCAATGAAGACAACATTTTGACTCACCCGCACACGTCGCGTCTCGGAGTTGTAAATCCGGTAGGACTTGCTTTCCTCACTGAACTGGACGAGCCGGCCTTCCCAAGCACGATGCTCCAGCTTATTGGTGTGGACCTCTTCGTGCACGAACGCCCCGGACCCGATCACCCGGAGATGGCCTAGATAGGCATCCTTGACGTAGAGCGCCTTGTACGGCGTCCCGTTTCGCATATCTGCGTGAGGAGTCCGGCTGCTCAGGTAGACGGCCGTCTTCATCAGCTTACCCGAAAGGAAGTTCGGAAGTGTCGAGTCGGCGAGAAAACAGCGCACGATGTTCAAAATCGTCCGGCCCGCACGCTCTTTCGCTCCGATCTGCTGAGGGATGTTTGGAGAGGCAAACTCCAGCTTGATGCCGACGTCTTGACGGTACTGGCGGAACTCCGCGCTCGTGAATTCCGTGGCGCGGTCCCCGCGGAGGATATGGATGCGCTCGCCGGTAGGAATCACGGTCTCCTTGACGAACACCGCAAGGGCGTCCACAGAGCAGGTCTTGTCCTCCATGAGCACCACCTCTCTTCACTTGGTTTGCTGGTCAACGAACTTGACGCCGTATTTGAACCCGCCCAGAGATTTAGGCGTGAAGGGGCCGAGGGTGTCGACGGATACGAGCTGGAAAGGACGTAGAACATTGTATGTGACTTTCTTGCGGTGAGGTTGTTGTGCGCTGTTCTCGAGTGGCCAGGTACTATAGTTCTTACGGTCGCCGGTGTAGTCGACACCGCTAGCCGGCTCCTTCCTCAGGACGTCCAAGCTCTTGTGGTTGATGAGTCCCATGCACCGGTGCCACAGCTCAGCGGACTCCGATGTTAAGGCAAGGCCGTCAGGGGCTCGCCCGAGGACCATCTGGCCCCCGGCGCCACCCCCTAGTTTCACCTTGATGGAGCACATGGGGTTTCCGGTCGCGTCGTCCACCCCACAGGTTTGCATCGGGATAACCACGTCCCCCGCCTCCAATCTGGGGTTGGCCGGATGAAACAACGTCGCCACTCCCTTCTGCATCCCCGCGGTCACGGGGAAGAGGTTGGGGCCCAAGGCCGGCACCAAATCGGCGCGAAAGAAGACGAGCCAGTCATTTCTGTTGTCGTCAGTAACGGCGCCGAAGATAGTCCCTGTTGTTACGCCATTGAGGAGATGCTGGCCGGCGTCGACGATCGTGTGAGCGGCCTGAAGGTCTTTGACGTCGCACATGTTGGCCCGCACTCCTGGTGTAAGCGCAGGGTCGAGATAGTTGTTGGTCGTTCCGCTGTCCACAACCATCCGGATGCACCACCCGTCTGAGCGAAAAGAAGCAAGCGACATCTTCGCAGGAGCCGCCATGAACGCACCGAAAACCCTGAAGGCAATCGATGGTTCTGTGCAGGCGACTCTGAGGAGCTAGATGAAGGTGCCGCCGGAGTGGTGGCAGACGCCGCCGAAGGCGTCTGGAACAATGCAGATGACGAAGTTGCGGCAGCCGGTGGAGCGCGTTGGGCGCTGAAGGAGAATCCGAACGAAGTCGGCTCAGCGAGAGCCTGTGGCGCCGTCGCCGGAGTCGATTGCGCCAATTCAGCGCTCCCAATGTTGGGCAGGTTGACCTGGCCAGCGGAATGCCACAGCGTCGGGTTAGCAACAACGCCTTGGAGCTCCTTCCGTTTTGTTCGCGCAAAGCTCCTGCTGTTTTTGACACTCAGCATCGCTATGCGTGATGGTGTTGTGGTATGAGCACCATTTCGGCTGAGCACTTCCCCCACCACTGCCGCGCTTGTTCTTCCACTTCTTCTTCCCCGGCTTCAGACGGTTCTTCTGCACTCGTTGGTGGTAGTTACGCTGGAAATACCCGTACGCCTTACATCGATGGCACTGGTCGGATGAGGACGCCGCCATCGCGGCCCCCCGGCCCGAGACCACGGGCCCCGACGCGTTGCGCGACTGCTGGTCCACATAGAAGCGGTTGGCCGTCTCATAGAGACGGTTAACGGACGTGAATTCCTCACGGTAGTGCATCTCACGGATGAACTTAAAACTTTGGGGCCTTCATCAGGCCCGAGAGCATGATGTCTAGGTAGACCTCCTTGGAGACCTCCTCCCCCAGGCCCTGGAGCCGAATATTGACATTCATTCGTTTGGTGAAAATTTCGATGGGATCCCCGCCCGCCAAGTGCCCAAGGCCGAAACAATTTCTGTGACACGCACACCGAGCTTCCTGAGAGTGAGCGTCGAAACGCTCGATGAGGGCCTTTCAGGCCGCCGTTCCATCCGCCGCCTCTTTGTGAGTGAGGACGGTGCCGTGCGCCGACACGGAGGTCGCAAAGAAGAGGAGGGGGAACAGGCGACTGTTTTCCTGGTCTCCCTTGGCCCTATCTCCCTCGTCCGGCTCAGGTTCCGCAGGGCTGTCGACCCTGGCTAGGATGGGCTTAAGATCCGGCGCGAAGAGGTGGACTGCGTCCCGAAGTTTTGTCTTCTACGCGCGAAAACCCTGCTGAATCGAGATGGTCCCAACGGCGTCCAGCATGCGGTGGAGCCCGGAGCTCGATGATTCCGCCATCGCTTAAAGCCAGGGTCACACTCCCGGGCGCGGTCAGGTTTTCGGCACACGTACGACGCCCCGAGAACCTGAAAAGGGTCGGCGCGCGCAAGACGGATACGGTGCAATGCTACACAGGGGTAGGCTTGCTTCAGGTTGCAACTCCGTAGCTCACGACCCATGTCCGGCGTTAGCTATCCAGCGTCCGTCCAGACCACTGCGCCCGTGGAGCACAGCTTATGACCAACCGCAGGTGGCGACACTGCGGTGTTGAGACGACGGAGTAGCCAGCTCCGTCCGGCCTCGTCCTGCACAGGTACACGGGTCAGATGCACTGCTGAGACTTGCTACGCGTCTTGCAGCGTAGACGTTTGGCTGCTGCACGGATACAAACAGGCCTGATCAGATCCTCAGCCCACACACGCACCGATTAAAACCAGCACGAGGAAGATATCTTGGACAGACCTACCTCGCGTATACCACAACGCGCAGGTATACCTCGCGTATACCACAACGCGCAGGCAAAATTACGTTAGAGGGTCACGTAGGTGTAGCGGCAGCAGCAGGCGGCTACCATCTAGCAGTCGTATCCTCAGCCTACACACGCTGCGAAGCCGGCAGCTCGGTACGTGGGAGATATCTTGGATAGACCACGCCTCGTGAGAGAACCACGCGCAAGCGATTTCGGTCGCCAGTTACAGACACAACGAACACCGAGAACGGTGCGCCGCGCGCAGAACTGACAACCTGCACAACCATATTCGCCAACCGAAATCAACGCCTAGAAGTTGAGCTCCCAAATGCTTTACACAAACAGTAGCTTACCGGAAGTGCAGCCGAGACCCCAGGTGGTCAGTCAAGGCCCAATAAGCAAGCGGGTTGATTCAGTGTGGCCTCCAGCAGAAAACAAACTCCGGCAGTAGCTCCCCGCGAAAAAATATAAAAAAAAACAACAAATTCTGGAGGATCCGAAAATATCAAAATTCTGGAGGACAGGTGTGCTCTCCACAGCACTCGGCGACAGTAGTAGACGGGCAGTCGCCGCAGGCCCCCACTCACACACACGAGGCTTCGTAACCTGTCGTTGATAATGTGTGATACCCTGTCACGGTGGTTTGAGAGGCTGTGCCGTCGATGTTAGTCGAGGTGATGGCGCACACCGAGAGAATAGCCTGGAAGACGAAGTGCTTCCAAGTGTAGAGAAGATGTTGAATAGTACAACGGTGGCGCTGAATTTGGCCAATACACACAGATATAAACCACAGAGTCGCAGGAGCCCAGACGACGGCTGCTTCCCAGAGATGACCAGGATAGCTATGATCTAGAAATATCTACAAGAAAGAGCCACCAGAGAGAGATAGCTACCTGGATATCAAGCAGAGAATCCTACGGAAGTAATTCCTCCACACACACACGTACGTGACACTCGAACCGAAACATATGAGATCTACGATACACAAGAGCAGTGCTACAGAACATTGACTCCTAATGGCTATGTACTAACATCTCCATAGCACGTATGTAAAGCAGTTGGTACTTTGGTTCATTTTCAATCAACCATTTTCCCTCATGCACCAAAGAGGGAAGGAATAGAGAACGAATTCGCCATCTCCAAAACATAATATTTGATTCCGGGTGTGTGCGGTGTATTTTCCTAACAACATTCCTGGAACCTGTCATTTTTCGGGTACGCACGAGAGATGATGCCATATACGTGGCAGTTTAGCTGTCTTAATCAATGCGGGCTGTTCCAGAATAGATGGTTGTCAACCTCAACAGCGATCTAGCATAGTGCGGTACACGAAATGTAGAAACCGGTAGTGAGGAAATATACTATTACTAACGTGTTCTAATCCAATATGCGGTGGAAGTATCGGGATATATTCTTCTCGTTGAACTGAATATTCCACCCTGATCTTGTCCCGGTTATGCCTACTGTAGTATGAATATGATATTGTAGTCTGACATGCTTTGCTTGACAATGATTCAAGCCTCCTTTTGTTAGATCGCCCCCTCAACTCCCCCCGCCCCTCTCATGCGCGTAAGCAGAGTGTTATGATAAGTGGTATCTGCTGTATGCCGGACTAAAAATAATGAGCAGGGGGATGGGGTAGGATTCGCTGGATTTGATAGGAAGTATACTATGAGCTGGAAGTACGAAGTTTTTGGAACTTGGGGATGGCCACGGCTTTTGGTAAACTACCCGGGGTCATCCCTGCGTAATCAGTCTATGGTTTTCTCAACTAGCCCCGCAATGAGACCCAGCTGAGCCAAATCGTTTAGATTTTATCCTGCAAGAAGGGGTCACGCCAACCTGTTACCGTTTGTGCGGGGTAGGATTCGCTTGATTTGATACGGAGTCTATTATGAGCTGGAAGTATGAGATTTTTGGGACTTGGGGACGGCAACGGTTTTTGGTAAACTACCCGGGGTCATCCCTGCGTAATCAGTCCATGGTTTTCTCAACTACCCCCGTAATGAGACCCAGCTGATTCAAATAGTTTAGTTTTTATCCTGCAGGGAGGGGTAACGCCCACCTGTTACCGCTTGTGCGGGGTAGGATTCGCTTGACCAGCTAGAAGGATTATGGCTCGTTAAGTAAGAAAAAAGTCTCAAAAAAACTCGACGAGTTCGATACGTCTGAACCCGAGGGCGACTAACTTTTTCGCGAGCTGATTTGAATTAGTTCTTGACGGATTATTCTGCAAATATTTGCTGGACTTTAGTACTTTTAAAAGTGCATGGTATTTAGGGAGACAAGAAACTATTTCTTGACTTTTGAAATGATACTTTTTCACGATTGCGTTGTCTAGTATGGCATTATTTTGCTCTGGATTTGAGCAATGGGAATCTGAATGGATTTTTAGTATGTGCCCAGCCGGGAGGCATTTGTCGAATTCGAATGTGAGTGTTGAGACTGCTGTCCGATCACACTTGTTGACATCCATATCCTATGGAGCTGACAGCCGTTTTATAAGAAAGGCTGAGTGCTGATTATTAGGCCGATGCTTGAGGTTTTGGATTTTGGGAATATGGATTTCAGGTTTGAGTTTTCGGTCTATGGATTTCGGATTTGGGTTATTGCTTTAGACTCAGAATTTCACGACTAAGATCTTAGGTTCGCGATAAATGATCTTGGATACTGTCCCTGAATTGTGTCTCTAGAATTATGGAGTGCTTTCCAAGGACTATGGTGCTGCAATCTTTCCTTCTTGTCACAGTAGTACTGGGAAGATATTATTGACCGCATTTTTCATTGAACCGTCTTACCCTGATGATATGATCATATAGCATCCTGCCGTATAATTTACGAAGCAGGGAGACTGTTGAATGTATGCTTGGATATGATACGGATATGATTGCCGTTGAGTGTAGAAGGGCTTTCCAGTGATAGGTTGGCTGCATCGTAGCGGTATATCGGGATGGTGGAATCATTTTGGCTATTTCGCCGTTACTCCACGTTGTGTTTCTTCTGTCGAGTGGGTCTTTTTCTCTCCACGATGTGCATTCGCTAGGAGCAACGTCATATAATATGTACTTCTCCAACCACCTGCACGATCGCCTAGACCTAGCACCACGCGTATAGCAAGCTGCTACATATCTTTGATCTCACAGCCGAAGTGTATTTGAATATTATTTGTGACCTAAACCTCCTAAAAAATCTCCCCCCCCCCCCACCCCTCTTGCTCTCCCTTACTCAAACGCCCCACCAAATATCGAAATCCGCCACATTAATAAAAACTTCACGCACAGGATATCACCTCATTATCTTTCGAGAGCCATCCATGCCGCTGTGTCCCCCCCCCCCCCCCGCCTCGAACGCCCCCTTCTTGCCCATCACCCGCACCATCGCCTAGACCTAGCACCACACGTATAACAAACCCCTCACCTAAAGCCCTTCCTCCCCCCCCCCCCCCCGCCCCCACCCCCCACCTCCCCCCCAACCCATTCCAACCCCACCCCCTCGAACACTCCAACCTCTCTTTACTCACTGATTGTACGACTCACCCCAGGATATACATGATAAACTGATGTATTATTTCCAAAACCGTCACATTTACCCCTTCAAAATAATGTATAGTTTCCAGGCACATATTGAGCTGCCCCACACGCCCCCCCCCCCCCCCCCCCCCCCCCCCCCAATAATAAACTGGCGCCAAAACCGTCAGATTTATCCCCTTGAAAGGATTTATAGCTTACATGCACAAATTGCCCCCTTCCCCCCCCCCCCCCCCTCCAAACCCGCTCGCTTTTGATCAAAACCAGGCCCCCACGTCCTTCAAAACTCCGCCCCACCCCCCTCACTGGTTATTCGACTTACAAGGTTCACTTGATAAAAGGATACATTTCCCTTCACAGCTGTCAGATTTTGTCCCCCTCAGAAACAGGTTTTATAGTTTCCGCGCACAGACTGACTAAAATCATCCTGTTGACCCTGATAGCTACACTGTAGTTGTAAGGGGAGTCGCCGACCTATATCCTTAATGAGGACACACAACTCGTAATGCGCGCGATCGGAGTATCACACGCAGCTTGCAAAGATGAGTTTCGACGAAATCTTCGATCTCACAGCTGGAGTGTATTTTCATTTTTTATAATAATACGTACGTCTTATATCTGTCGTCATACCGGTGACTCCACTACCCCACTGTTTGTCAGCTTAACTGGTAAGCCCTCTACGCCTGGTAGAAGTCAACAAACACACTCCAACCCCTGACTTTGTGCAAACGAAAGCCCAGCCCGATGAAATCTGCTGGCGTGGTCTACCTGATAGGTATACAGCGACTGCTATCGTTAACGAACATGGTGTTCTTGAATGACTGAGTGAGACTCCGTTGGTTGTGAAGCAATCAAACAAAAAGGCCCAAAGAGTGCCGCCCCTCTATCGTAGATCACGTCTATATAAACAGATCCAACACGAAAAGCAGCGGGGGCATCTGGCGCCCGACAAAAAAGCTGCAATTGTCGGGCGTTACTATAAAACTAGAGAGCATCTACTAGATAGTGTGCGCACCTGTTCCCAAGCCATCTACCGCTTGGAAGGCATCAACAATGTGCGTTTCCTCAGAGATCCCTCGATGGTTGTCACCGAGACCGTTTCAGCGATGCCCTCAGCAACTTCGCTCTCGTCCATAAATCGCGAGCAATCCACATAATACACACCGACACTAGACCCAGAAACTCTAGGGAAAACGCAACGCCACCCTTGAGCCCATTGATGGTGCTGCCTGTTCAAATTGGCTAAGATGCGACAAAAACCTCAACAAATGCTGCACTAAGAGAAATTAACCCGTTCCAAACCCCACCGAGATACGAAAATCGCCTGGCGGCGCGGCCGTGAAATTCCGCCGTTATCTCTGGCACAGGCCCAAATACCACAACTGCAATGGCATTCTACGCCGACCAAACAAATCCGTAATCGTTTGGTATCGTTGGTAGTTGTATCATCGAAGTTATTGAACCCGAGAAGTGACGATAGAGCCGACCACACCACAACCAACCCCAGCGTCTCGAAGAGGGACACAGCAAGCGCGCGGTAGTTCTCGTTTCGGTATTCTTCCAATACGTAAATCAGATTACTGCTTCTAGGAGTCTTCCAGGAGTCTACTGTTTAACGCCATCACCAACATCGTTATCGTTGGCGCGTTGGTTCGGGTCAGGTTCGAGGCCAAGCTACCCAAGCTAAGCCGTGGCGAGTTCATCTCTCCAATAATGGTCCCATTGCTGCTGCTGGTGGTAACATCTTGCGTCAAGCAGTCGGTCCCACGGGGCGCTTGAAAGCGAAAGGCTGCCTCACCAGCACGGTTGGGGGCCGTCTGAAGTGATACACTTAGGGCAAGTGTCAGTTTTGGTCAAGCTACTTACACCCAAATTTTGTAAAGTATTGTCAAGGGCATCACAGCCAATTTGTATTCTGCCACTGTATGCTTTATGTCCTGCACCATTGCTGCAGGTGTTGTACTCTCCACTTGCGTCGGTCGATGCCTCTCATACTTCTACGGCGCACAAACTATCGTACAGCCAGGCAAGGAGAAGACCATGTCAGCCTTCTCCGGCCATCGCCCCCGCCGCCATAGCTTGTCTCAAGGTGCATAGGGCCGCGGACACCTCGAAGACAAGCCCGGTCGCCAGGAATATTCGGGCGGGCGTGACTCAGCCGCGTGCCGCTTTGTCTGCCTCACGATCAACACAGTTGTCATCACCGCCGCGTCACCATACCGAGGGGGTGGAGCACTGTCCTTTGTCCATGGATGTTCCTCGGTTGAGAACACCGCTTTGTCTTGATCAACATCGCCATCACCAACGGCAGCCATCCCGTGGTGCTCCCCGGCCGTGAACGACGCGTGCTACGATAGAGGTAGCACGTTTGGTCTGAAATGTTTTCTGAATGACGGGGCTCCTTAACCTGTTAATACTATTGTCGGCAAATCTCCCAGGTACCATTTTTTTGCATGATTCTCGCTGTGTACCTAGGCCACTGGGTTTTTCATCCGGCAGCACATTTATTTTTGTTCAAATCGTTCTTTGGGAGAGGTCTTAAGCTCCCAAAATTGAAGAACTTCAGAAAAAACAATGGTTGGTGCACCTCTATCGTAGCACGTGTCGAACACAGAAGCTGCGTGCATTCGAAACCATCTAGCGAAGGCAGAGGAGGGGCGGGCGACGGGAGGAGTGCCATACTATACGATTCAGATATTGAACTGGCATTGAGATCAGACAATGAAAACGCCTGCCAATACGTAATGAAAAACAATAACAAGATGCACCACCTACGACTCGTGAGTGCTTGCCAAGTGTGGGGCGAACATGTAAACAAGGCGGAGCGAAGTTGAAGGGTGTCTCAGGTCCGTCGATCTACTAGAGGGGATGGGAGAGCGGGGCAGGAAGCAGTGGGGGTGGTGCATCCCGGATCAGCTCTCATTCGTCAGCCCAGTTTGACCTGCAGTTCTCCTCTTTTTCTCGCAGCTACAGGAAAGGATCGCGATCATACCATGATTGCCGGGGAGTCGTCTGACAAATCGACCGCGTTATAAATACTTTGAGACAGAGCGCATTATGCCGGTTATGAGGGGTTATCGAAAAGTACATCACGAAAAACTGAACGTTCAGAAAGACCTCAATGAAACGTGTCGTTAGGGGCTAGACCCATGGACAAGCGAAAACATCGAAGAGCACTGCCCCGTGAGCATGGGACGAAACTAACAAGTCATAACGAGGAGCGCGTACGCGAATCGGGAGTTTTCGTTCGCTGAATTACCCCGATAAATATCGCTCTTCAAAACGGGTCAAACGAGCTGACGCGGTGCTGCTATTCAATCGTTGCCATTTCTCTGTAGCCGTGCATTCATCTATGCATTCATTCATCCCTCCATCCCTCCATCCATCAACATACCGTGTCTACATGTGATTTTTTATACCTGGATACCATTCATTTGTGGTTTGTACACTTGCATCCAAGGCTATCAGCCCATAGGGTGCAAACACCAGTCCAGATGGGTCATGTGCACTTACTTAACCCTTCTTGTTTCTGGCTTTGTTGTAAATCCTAGAGAGTTCGTTAAGGCAGTTGAGCAGCGGGTAGGTTCACAGACGTATCCGGTCGTCTACGTTTTTTGGATTTTCTCATAGAATTTCATGGAAGCTTCCGAGGTACATGGAGGTAGTCGACGTTCCCATGGACGTTTCTACTTCCAAGGAAGCTTCCACTCTCTGCCGGGGAAGACATCACCGTGGAAGCTTCCACAGAACTAGTTGAATCACACCCATCTTGTCACTTTGTCCTGGGCCAGTGAAGGCTTCCATGGAAGCTTCCGTGGAGGAAAATGGAGCCCTACAAAGAAGCAGCGCGGGAGTTTTCACTGCTTTCACGAAGTTACTTCGTTTCTACAACTCCCACCACTTAAATGCAACTATTAAACTTAGTGGAAACCTGCGTTAACAACGTAGGGCGAGTCTCCACGGAAGGTTGCATGGAAGAACTGAAGACTGCCGGGTACTTCCGTCGCTTCCATGGAAGTCTATATGGGGCAAGCGGAAGCTTCATTGGAAGCAGGTGAAGCTTCTACGACAGTAGTTGAAGCTTCCATGGAACCTTCCATCGCTTTGACGGAAGCTCCCCCCTGATTAGTGGAAGCTACATAGCTTAGACGGAGGTTGTAGAAGCCCCTAGGGAAGCAGTGCAAGCTAGCTTACACGGAGATGGTCGTAGTGGAAGCCTCTGTGGAAATAGTGGAAGTTGTCACGGAAGATAAAAGTGGAGGTTTCATGTTACATCGATCGGTTCCATGGAAGCCCGCATGGAACGAGTGGAAGATTCCGTGGACGTAGTCGACACTTCGACGGCAGTGGTTAAAGCTTCAACGAACGTAACGTAAGCTAGAGTACACGGGGGTATAGTGGAATCCTCCGTGGTAATTGTAGAAGCTTCAATGGAAGATCGCACAGAAGTACTGGGAGCTTGGTTACACGGGGATAGTGGAAGCCTCTGTGGAAATAGAGAGGAAGCGATTAATGTAAGCGATGAAAGCGTCCACGGGAGTATTGGTAGAAGCTTCTATCGAAGCGATGGAAACCTCCATTTTCCATGAAGCCAGTATGATAACTCGCACAGGTGTAGCGCGTCTCCTCTCTCTTGCGGAAGAACGTTTCCCCGGCAGCAGCGGCGAGACTGTTGGCGAACCATTTTCCCATTGTGTAACTCTGTGACTCGCAAGATGACTCATAGCTCTTGTTTTATTAGTGAGAGCTCAGCACATATAAATTACGGTTGGTTGTGGGCTTGCTTCCACGTCATTGATTCGTACCTATTTTATAGAATTATTTTAAATACGCCAGCTGTGAGTTTGATACTTTTAGGGTCGACACTCATGTTTGCGAGCTGCGTGATGCACCGGCCGCTTTAGTTCACGGCGTGTCACGAATCTTGAGGATCGATTTAATATGAGATATGATTCAATCGCTTTTTTTAAGCTCGCGCCGAAAACCGCCAAACCATTCGTCACGTTTCAAAATAAATACTGTTTTTTTTCTCACACACCTCTACTTTCCAGCTTCTGGACACAAGCCGTGGTCACGGGTGTCGTCTCTTCTTCCTCCCCGGTTCTTGCCTTCAATTTCTATCGTGCATATAGGGTTCAACAATCCCACTGCTTGTCGATTTTTCGTCGAGTGTGGCTAACTTACGCTTTCGCGCTTTCCGCAAGTCAATTTGTGCGTAAGAAGAAGTCCCCACGAATTTATATGAGTTTGCACTCAGGACGAATCAAACTCACGAAACTCACCTATAATACCAGGCTCGAGTATAACCTCATACGCCACCGGGGCGACCGGGTTACTGTACATCGTCTTGTGCTTTTTATCCCTCGTGGCGTGCGCTCGAGATGCCAAGACGTACAGGTACGCCTGAAGCAGTCGACGTCCCCTGCAGACAAAGATAAGCCGGCATCGCAACATAACAGAAAATTGTATTATAACGTTGCGAAAGCAACTGAGTTAAATCGACACACGACGCGCATGAAAATACGTGGAAGTGCGGTGAGCTTAAGCTTTAGTTTTCCCCATTCGCCGGAGGATGAAATAAAAAATAAAAATAAAAAAAAGTATTTTAAAAATCAAAATACACTCCAGCTGTGAGATCGAAGATTTCGTCAAACTCGTATTTGCAAGCTGTGTGTGTGATACTCCGATCGCGCGTATTACTGGGTGTGTGTCCTCGTAAAGGATGTCGGTCGGCGACTCCCCTTGGAACTACAGTGTAGCTTGTATCAGGGTCAACAGGGTGATGTTAGTCTGTGCGCGGAAACTATAAAACCCGTTTTTGAGGTGGACAAAACCTGATAGCTGTGGAAGGGAATGCATAGTTTATCAAGTGTATCCTGTAAGTCGTATAGCCGGTGAGGGAGGGCTGAGGTTTTAAGGGCGTGGAGGCCTGGGTTTGAACAAGAGGGAGCGGGTGCGGGTGGGGGAGGAAGGGGGGGAAGAGGGGAGAACGGGCGGGGCAACTCCATCTGTGCGCGGAAAGTATAAATCCTACTGTATAATGGAACAAATCTGACAGATGTGGAAGGAATGCATCAGTTTATTATGTATATCCTGTCAGTCGTACAACCAGTGAGGAGAAGGCGGAGTGTTCGAAGGGGTGGGGGAGAAGGGGGGGAGGGAGGGATTTCCAACAGCTTTATGTCGCATAGATGCAGGGGTTTGCTATATGCGTGTTGCTAGGTCTAGGCGATGGTGCGCTTGGTGGGGAAGGAGGGGGCGTTGGGGGGAAGCGGGGGGGGGGCGAATTGGAGCCACAGCATGGATACCTAGATAGACAATACGGCGATATCAACTGCGTGGTATGATATTGTGGAGATTTGATTGGCTGTCTTTTTAGGTGTTGCTGTTGAAAAAAACTCGCCCGAGCGGTCTTCTTTTTTGTTAGTTGGAGACCGCATTTTTATCGTCTTCTGCGGTACGACCAAACCATTTCTGGTCGACATGATGACCTAACAACTCCTTTTTTCATAAATTCATCAACTGAATGGAGTCACTGGATATCAATGGAGCACATTACGATATTGCTCAGTTTCAAGTCAATCAAACGGTATTGCCCTGGCAGCCTAACAAGGCATAGGATCTCTGGGATGCGGATACGGTATTAAAAGGGTTGCACATGCCTTTGAAGGCATGTATGTGCGTGTAGGGAAAAGGGGACATCTGATGCAATGTTTCTTCATGATTTTGCAGCGCGCTCAGCGCTAAGTTCTACCCGTGGCTAGTGCGATTAATACGAGAGCTTCGCTAATGCAAGCGAGTGACCAACGTGGAACCTGCCTCGTAGAGAGGCTTGCAAGAGGGGGTGGTCTCTGTCTGCTACCACCAGAGGCCCTATCTTACAAAAAATGAAAATACACTCCAGCTGTGAGATCGAAGATTTCGTCGAAACTCGTCTTTGCAAGCTGTGTGTGATACTCCGATCGCGCGCATTACGAGTTGTGTGTCCTCATTAAGGATATAGGTCGGCGACCCCCCTTACAACTACAGTGTAGCTATCAGGGTCAACAGGATGATCTTAGTCAGTCTGTGCGCGGAAACTATAAAACCCGTTTCTGAGGGGGACAAAATCTGACAGCTGTGAAGGGAAATGTATCCTTTATCAAGTGAATCTTGTAAGTCGAATAACCGGTGAGGGGGGTGGGGCGGAGTTTTGAAGGACGTGGGGGCCTGGTTTTGATCAAAAGCGAGCGGGTTTGGAGGGGGGAGAGAGGGGGCGGGAAAGAGGGCAATTTGTGCATGTAAGCTATAAATCCTTTCAAGGGAATAAATCTGACGGTTTTGGCACCAGTATGTTATTGGGGGCGGAGGGGGGGGGGGGGGGGGGTTGGGGCGGGGGGGGGGAGGGCGTGTGGGGCAGCTCAATATGTGCCTGGCAACTATACATTATTTTAAGGGGATAAATGTGACGGTTTTGGAAATAATACATCAGTTTATCATGTATATCCTGGGGTAAGTCGTACAATCAGTGAGTAAAGAGAGGGTGGAGTGTTCGAGGGGGTGGGGTTGGGATGGGTTGGGGGGGAATTGGGGGGTGGGGGCGGGGGGGGGGGGGGGGGGGGGGGGAGGAAGGGCTTTAGGTGAGGGGTTTGTTATACGTGTGGTGCTAGGTCTAGGCGATGGTGCGGGTGATGGGGAAGAAGGGGGCGTTCGAGGCGGGGGGGGCGGGGGGGACACAGCGGCATGGATGGCTCTCGAAAGATAATGAGGTGATATCCTGTGCGTGAAGTGTTTATTAATGTGGCGGATTTCAATATTTGGTGGGGCGTTTGAGTAGGAGAGCAAGAGAGGGGGGGGGGGGGGGGGGGGGGGTGGGGGGATTTTGTAGGAGGTTTAGATCACAAATAATATTCAAATACACTTCGGCTGTGAGATCAAAGATATGTAGGGGCTTGTTATACGCGTGGTGCTAGGTCTAGGCGATCGTGCAGGTGGTCGGAAAAGAGGGGGCGTTGGAGGGTGGTGTGTGTGTGTGTGGGGGGGGGGGGGGGGGGGAGGAAGGGATTTAGGTGAGGGGTTTGTTATACGTGTGGTGCTAGGTCTAGGCGATGGTTGCGGGTGATG